>LOJH01001798.1:4158-31258 GCA_001685095.1 Ellobius talpinus
CCTTTGGAAGAGCAGGCAATGTTCTTAACCGCTGAGCCATCTCTCCAGCCCCCTTTTCTTTTTTTTTTTTTAAAAAAGATTTTATTTATTATGTATACAGTGTTCTACCTACATGTACTACTGCTCGCCAGAAGAGGGCGTTATAGATGGTTGTGAGCCACCATGTGGTTGCTGGATATTGAACTCAGGACCCCTGAAAGAGCAGCCAGTGCTCTTAACCTCTGAGCCATCCCTCCACTCCCTACCTGTTTTTTTTCGTTGTTATTGTTGTTGAGACAGGGTTTCTCTGTGCATAGTCCCGAGTGTCCTGGAATTCACTCTGTAGACCAGGCTGGTCTCAGACTCACAGAGATCCTTCTGCCTCTGCCTTCCAAGTGCTGGGATTAAAGTTGTATGACACCTCCACCTGGCCCTGTGTTATTTTGTTTTAAATTAAAAGAGCATTCATGTATACGCACAAAACAGGTTTACTTATTACATATTTGTCTTGTTCCAATTATCCACATCTCACACGCTGTTTTAGCGCCTGTGATTAGCGGCTGTCACTTTGGGAAGGTTTAGGTTTGATTAGCAGCAGGTAAAAGAGCTCTCTGACCATCTGGAACGGAAGGGAGCTGCAGATGTTACGCTGGAGAGCTACTGTCTGATGAGCAGAGGGAAAGTAGGTGTAGCTCTGCTCCGGGTGTACAGTGTTCCGGGACACATGAATCGTGCATCTGATTGCCTACTTCAAAAACTAACTTCCAAGTCTACTGGTTTTCAGTTCCTTCTTTTTGTTAGCTTGCTTGTTTTTTTGGGACAGAGATTCGCGCATCTCTACCTCCCGAGTGCTGGGATTAAAGATGTGCACTATCACTGCCCAGTTATTTTCCGTATATGAGAGTTTGCCTGCAAGTATATCTGTGCACCTCTTGCCAGATGCCTAAGGAGATCAGAAGCCACCTTTGTGGGTGCTGGGGCCTGAACTTGTATCCTCTGCAAAAGCAGCATGTGCTCTTTAGTGCTAAGTAATCTCTCCAGCCCTATTTTTTTTAATTTTTAATCGTGTGTGTGTTTGTGTCAGTGGTTCTCAACCTGTGGGTTGGGAACCCTGGGGGATTGAACAACCCTTCCACAGGGGTTGCCTAAGACCATAGGAAAACAGAGATATTTACCTTATAATTCATAACAGTAGCACAATTACAGTTATAAAGTAGTAACAAAAATAATTTTATGGTTGGGGGTCCGACAACATGAGGCACCGGATCAAAAGGTGACAGAAGGCTGAGAAGCACTGATCTATGTAAAGTATGTGCGTGTGCGTTCAGTGCCAGAGGGCATCAAAAGGAGCCAGAGCTCCTGGAGCTGGGGGAAGAGACTTGGGAGGTACCTGATGTGGGTGCTGGGGCACAAACTCCAGTTCTCTGGAAGAGCAGTAAGTGCTCTTAGCCACTGGGCAATCTCTCCAGCACCTACATCACTTATTAAACAAACATGATGGACAGAACAAAGAAGACAGACCCAGTGTGGGTTTGCATGCAGCAGAAGGTGAATGGTAGGTACATTTTGTTTGTTTGCTTCAAGAGATATAAAACAACTAAGAATGGCAAATCATTGATAGTAATTTTATTTAAAAATATCTATTTATTTTTATTTTATTTGTATAAGTATTTTGCCTGGATGTATATTGTGTCCTACATGGGTGTTTGGTGCCCTCAGAGGCTAGAAGAGTGACAGGCCATAAGAGCTAATAAGAAGCCTGAGCTAATGGGCCAATCAGTTTATAACTAATGTAGACCTCTGTGTGATTTCTTTGGGACTGAATGGCTGACGGCTGTGGGACCGGGCAGAGTGGAAACCTTGGTCTACAGGAGACGTTCGTTTAAGAAAATACCTAACACTCATAACATCTGGGTCATATCTCCAGCCCTGATAATATAATTTAAGCTTCAGAGAACTAAGTGTCTTGAGATAGATGTAGAAAAATAGAAGGGGCACTGTAAAAAGTCAGACTGAAAATATTGCAGTCTGGGGTTTGATCTTGAGGGGTGTCATTCACCAGACTTTGGACTTTATAGTTAATTGTGTAGGAAACAGATACCTCAAGGAGGTGATCTGACCTTCTGTTTCACTGAGGGTGTGGCACTTACAAACTGACCTAGATGTCTTCAAATGGCATTTGTGAGATGTTGAAAAAAAATTGATTCTTGTTCTTTAAAAGACAGAATAAGGCCAGGTATGGTGGCCCACGATCTTAATCCTAGCAATAGGGAGGCAGTGGCAGATTCTACAAACTGCATAGTGCCATCCTTTGTATTTAAAAAAAGCAAAAATTAATATAATGAATGAATGAAAAAAAATTTTTTGAAGCAGGGTCTTCCTATGCAGCCCTGGCTGGCCTGGAACTGGCTTTGTAGAGCAGGCTGGTCTCAAACTTTCAGAGATCCACCTGCCACTGCCTATGCCTCCTGAGTGCTGGTATAAAAGGTAGGGCCCACAACATTCAGTTTGAAAATATAATTTAAATGTCCCAATTTAATTTTATTGGTTTTTAACACAATCATTTAAAAATGTCATTTGGGCAGGATAGAGCTTTTGAATCATCGTAGCTACTGTGGTAGCCTTCGACGAGTAGGAAGGTTTGAGGCCAGGTTGGGCTTTTGTCTCAAAAAGGGGCGGGGCGTAGCTTCAGGTGAAGGTCTTTGTTAGAGTTTCCCTTAGCATGCACGAGGCCTCGAGCTCGACCTCTAGTACCGCCAAAGGAAAAAAATGCAATATGACCTATTTTCAAATTATATGAATGCACGCGCAGCCTGCTCCCTTTGTCGCTGACCGCAAGCATTGCCTCTTCCTTTTTACCGGGTCCCTGTCCACGTCGACTAGGAACCTGTTCCCCTTGGTTGAGCGTTTCTGTAGGGAACCGATTTCTGGTAACACTACGTTTGTCCCACGCCCTTCTGGATATTTTGATTGGCTGTCAGTCTTCTTTGTGATCTCTGATTGGTCGAAGGCCTGCCGGGCCCAGAGGACCGCTACTGCGGGAAACAGTCCGGGATGGGCGAGGTGCCGGGCGGTGCAGCCATGGCGTAAGGCGGCTCGTGGGCGCGGCGCGCGGCAGGCCTTGAAGGCTTGTCATTGCCAGCGTCCACGAGAGCCACTACTTCAGACCGATGATGACCAACGGGGTAGTGCACGCCAACTTGTTTGGCATTAAGGACTGGGTGACGCCCTATAAGATCGCGGTCCTGGTGCTGCTGAACGAGATGGGCCGCACGGGAGAAGGCGCCGTCAGCCTCGTGGAGCGGCGGAAGCTCAACCAGCTGCTCCTGCCACTGCTGCAGGTGAGAGGCGTCCGTCCCCTCCCGCCCGTTTCCGCGCGCGGACTGTCGGTCCCGCCCTGGGCCTGGGGGCGGGGAAGGTACAGTCGTGGGCCTTCCTTCGGGCGGGGTTCACCTGCAACTCTGCTCTAGGGGAACCTGGAAAAGTTACGGGGATGCTTCTAGCTAACGCTAATTGAGCACCTACTATGGGCAGGCGCTTTCCATGCATTCTTTTTGCAGGCCTCATTGGCCCCTGTATTACCTGAGTGACTAGGGGGAGGCCTTCTGGAAAGCGGGGTACACATAATCTTGAGCTTTGGAGAACAAGGATAGGAATTGCAGATGCTCTTCCCTCTAAAGGACTGTAATAAATAGAATCATGACATATCAATGTTGCTCAAACTTTTATTATATGTGGTGGGCACTGGAGATGGTTTGTTTTATTTTGCAGACTTAGATTGTAGCTCCACTGACTGGAGCGAGTTCATTAAACCCTGTTGAGGCTCGACTTTCTCTCTGTAATGTGAGAAAGATGGTAGAAACAATTGGCATTCATTTTTTTAAAGACTTATTTATTTTATATGTATGAATGTTTTGCCTGCCTGTATGTTTAGTGTGCTGCGTGCCCATAGAAATCAGAAGAAGATGTGGTTTTCCCTGGAACTGAAGTTGCAGATGGCTGTGAGCCACCATGTGGGTGCTGGGAATTGAACTAAGGTCCTCTGTAAGATCAGTCAGTACTCCTAACCACTGAGCCATCTCTCCAGACCTAATTGGCATTTATAAGGGTTTATAAGTGAGTATTATCTCAAAAGCCATAATACTAAAATTTAGTAACTAAAAAAGAAATAGTGGTTTTAGTAGCTTAACTCTCACCTGCCTGCCAGTTAAAAAAAAAGTTTTTGTTTCATTTTTGCCATTTGTAATTCTTTTTGATTCTTTACCCAGCCACATACTAGTTTTAAAGTATATACAGAGTTAATCTAATAACATTCCAGTAGACTTTAACACCTTTACTTACCATTTGACTTTCCCAGTTTGTGTTTAACCTTTCCACTAATCCACACAGTTTGTTGTAAAAACATCCAAATAGAATAAAAATTAATGGAGTTGCCAGGCGTGATGGTGCAGGCCATTAATCCCAGCACTCAGGAGGCAGAGGCAGGCAGATCTCTATGAGTTCAAAGCTGGCCTAGTCTACAAAGTAAATTCTAGGGCTGTTAAACAGAGAAACTCTTGTCTTGAAAAACAAACAAACAAAAAAAACACAAAAAAAACCAAAAGAAAAAAACCAAAACAAAATGAAAAAACCCAAAGGCAACTAATGGAGTGAAAGGCAGTCCCCATGCTGTCCAGTTCTCTATCTTTTTTTTTTTCAGGGAGTTTCAATATTAATCCATGTTATTGTTGAGTAGCAGTTTGAAAGGGGCCTAAACAATGTTAACTTTCTAAAATGGCTGCAGTGTGTCATGGTTAGAGCTCATCTAGGTTATAACCATGATAGCTGAGGTTGCTTTTGCTTTTACCTCAGCTGTCTGAGTTTTGTGGTTTTTTTTTTTAACCTGAGGTTGAGGTTACCCTTTACCCAGAAGGTACTGTCTCTAGGTTTAACCTTCCTTCCTTCCCAAGTCTGGGAAAGGATAAAATGTGTTTATCCTCATGAGAACTCGAGCACTCACCTTTGTATTGTGCTTCCAAGGGACAGAGCCCTTTGCATCAACTCTCTTAACTTTTGTCCATTTAACTAAGGAAGGAAACGGGCTCAGAGAAGCCACGGTGTTGCGTGTTTACAGAGTGCTGAAAATGAGAGCCTTGTCCTATAAATCCTGTTCATTCTTTCAGTCCACAAATGTGAAGTAGTTCTTGGTGTTTTAGGTTGTCAGGAAAACCCTGATTCTGTATTTCTTGTTTGGAATGATCGATGAATGACTGTTTGCAGTTCTTTGGCCATTATCTCTAACCTTCCTGTTTCTCCTTTATGCAGGGCCCAGATATTACACTGTCAAAGTTGTACAAGCTGATTGAAGAATCGTGTCCTCAGCTGGCAAATTCTGTGCAGATCAGGTAAACTGTCTTTCTGTAAGGGGGTGGTGAAAATTGTAAAGGAGTGGGTGGAAGTTAGGACTTTTAAAAAGATAGAGTTAGGGGCTGGGGGGTGTGGCTTCGTCAGTAAAGTGCTTGCCTCCCATGCACAAAACCTGGGTTCTAGCCCCCCCTGCAGTAAACTAGGCGAGCGGCACGAAGCTTTGCCCAGCAATGGGAGGTAGAGGCAGGAAGAACAGAAGTTCAAAGTTTTCCTTGGCTGTAAAGCAAATTGGAAGCCAGCTGGGATCCATGGCGAAATAAAGTTATACTTAGTTGAGGGATTGTTTCCATTAGTATCTTTATTTAAATTTTTTTAAGTGGATAGCATTAGACATAAAGTTTATATATTCTTTCCCCCAGATGTATTATTTTCTATGGAATTACCTCCTTTTGTTTTAGATAATTCCATTTTTACTTTGACAAATGTTATGACCAGGAAGGGAACAATGTATGATACTCTTGAGAAATATGGGAGTGACATTTTAAGTGGAATATAAAGTTTGTTTTACAAGCCACAGCTTTAGACAAACCTTGAAGTAACTTTGAAATCAGAACTGTTATCGGTAATTCAGGAATATGAAACATGGAAGATGTTCAACGGGCCTTCCTAAAACATGCATCCCAATTTTCTCATTCAGAATCAAACTGATGGCTGAAGGCGAATTGAAGGATATGGAACAATTTTTTGATGACCTTTCAGATTCTTTTTCTGGAACTGAACCAGAGGTTCACAAAACAAGTGTAGTAGGTATGAAACTTCTCAGAGGAGCAGAGAGCGCTGTCATTGAAGTGAGCAGCTTTCCGAAGGGTATCTGTCATTCCTTTGGTGTACCTGAACAAGCAGAATAGGGTATTGCTGTGTTGTGGTTTGTATTTGCTGCCTTACTGTTTTGATCCATATTTAACCATAATTTATGGAGAAGCTCCTCTGTTTCATCTGTAATAGTTAGCCTGGTTCTGGGGTCTTTAGGGTTTCCCAGCTCTTTCCACAGTCCTGCGGACCACTTGCCTGTGTGGTGCAACTGTAAGTGAGGGTCACCAGCCAAACTTAGGAAGCAAGGTAAGTAAAAATACACTCTTACTTTAGTATCTGCAGTACGTGCATACATGGCTTTCTTTGATACTTTTTCTACTAACTGTACCCGTGTCCCTCCCCTCTGGCTCCGTTGCATGGTTGTTTTTATGTTACTCGAATCAGTTGTTTATTGATCTCCTGTTTCCCAGGTCCTGGATGTACGAGGTAGATGTAGATACAGATTTTCGTCTCACAGAGACTACATTATGCTGGGAGGAGGGGTGGCAGATGGTAAAAAGTTAATCAGTAAATAAGCTAATTTAATCACTTCTTGGCTTTAGATTAGAATCAAATATAGTAAATATCATGGTTTTAGAGAATTTGAATAGCTGTGAAGAAAATAGAGGCCTGAAAGGATGGAGATGGGAGAGGCCTGAGCTCTGAACGTAAAGCACGAGGGAAGAACACTCCAGGAGGAGGGGCAGCATCTGCAGGCGCCTACAATTCTTCCGAGGAAGAATTGGGCCCATAGTCATTGCCTTGTCCTAGGATGTCAGCTAACGCCTTTATCTTTTCTGTGGTCTTCTTTTGTAGGTCTGTTTCTGCGTCACATGATCTTGGCCTACAGTAAGCTTTCTTTCAGTCAAGTGTTTAAGCTGTACACTGCCCTTCAGCAATACTTCCAGCATGGGGAGAAGAAGACAGTGGAAGATGCTGAGATGGACAGGGAGGATGCAGAGCGACAGATGGAAAAGGAGGAGCTCGATGTGTCTGTAAGGTAAGTGGGGTTTTCCTGTTGTGACACAGCTTCACTGAAAGGGCTCGGGTTTGCTTTGCTTTAGTCTGTAAGAGCTGGCTGTCCCTTTTCCATCCCTGGGGATCCAGGTTGACTCACAGACTGCATCCAAGGCTTCATACCCTATGGCTTGGAGTTGGCTGGTGGGAGACCCAAGTGGGCAGTCCACGGGTAGAAAGAGTGAGGTCAAGGTGTGGTTTCAGTGGCTCCCTTCCGTTGGGCTTATGGCAGTGGCTGTAGGGGCCCAGTTTCTGTCAGGTGATCCTCTTTACTTTTAGACTGTGGTGACTAGGAGGAGGTATTAGCAGGCATGGGTGTAAAGGTGGCCCATTGTGATCTGCCCTGGGAATTGTCTTTCTCTTCCAGCTTCTCTGAGCCCTGGTTCTCCCACTCAGATTTCTAAGTTTGAGCATGCAGTTCTTTCCTGTGGGGACAGCTACACTAATAAGCAACAGCATCAATCTTCAGAATGAGGGAACTTTTGACTTTCATGAGAATCTCCTGAGGGCCGCTGAAAACACAGGCATTCTCCACACATACACATCTCTTTATAAAATGTTTTAAAATTAGCTTACAGTCCAGTGGCTTTCCATAAGTTTTCCTATTCTTTGGCATCTGCTCTACACTGGGCTTAGACTCATCCCTGTCTGTCCTCAAACAGGAACACATATATACATATCACATACACACACTCACATATACAGTTTCAGGTCGGGTGTGGTGGTGTAAGACTTTTATCCCAGAGCTCAGGAGGCAGAGGCAGGAAGATCTCTATTAGAGGCCAGCCTGGTCTACAGAGTTAGTTTTAAGACAGACAGGACTACATAGAGACTCTCTCAAAGGAAAAAGAAAGAAATTAAAAAAAATACATTTATACACACACACACACACAGTGTGTGTGTGTAGTTTTGTGTATTTCTTGACTCATTTGATTATTTGAAGCTTTTTGTTCTGTTTTTGTTGGGGATTGGGTCCAGGGCCTGTGCATGCTCTTTGGGTGCTCCACCATTGAGCTTTTTCTTCAGTTACTGTTTTAGAATGGTTAATTGAAGCCCTTTCTTGACTTTTGAAAAGGAAAATTTTAATTTTGTGTGTGTTGTGTGTGCAATTTCTTTTTTCTTTCAGGGGGTGGCTAGAATCCAGTCTCATGCATGCTAGACAAGTAGCTACCCCGAACCTTTATTTTTTTGTTAAATAATTTATTTGGCTTTTATTTTATGTGCATTGGTGTGAAGGTGTCAGGTCTTCTGGAATAGGAGTTACAGACTGTTAGGAGCTGCCATTTGGGTGCTGGGAATTGAACCTGGGTCCTCTGGAAGAGCAGCCAGTGCTTTTAGCTGCTAAGTCATCTCTCCAGCCCTTGCCCCTGCCCCTTTTATGATTTTATTTTATTACATTGCAAGAAAAACTCCCCTTTCTTGTAGTTATTGAGGTGCTTTTAACTTTCTACAGGGAAATTATTTTTCTTGTAAATTAGTATTAAAGCCGAAAAAGGGGAAAACTAGCACATGAGGTAATTGTGTGCTTTGTAAGTCTCCCCACCTGACAGCCAGGTTCTCCTGTTTGAAGGGGTAACCCCACTGATAGTCCAGACTGTCCTTAAACTCCAGACAATTCTGTGTCAGCCTTCAGGTGTGGAGGTTGCAAATGTGGGCCAGTGTTGCCCACTCCAGTTGTTAACTTAGGAAAGGGATGGCTGAGGATGTAATAACCCCGTGGAACAGAACTTGCCTTCTGAGACTAGATCTAGGTTTAACCCTCTGTGCCTAAGAAACAAACACATTTGGAATTTGAACTGTTCAGTTATTAAATGTTTATCAAATGTTTTAAGACTCCAGTTGCAGAACAGGCAGCTGAAATTCAGCTTGGCGTTTGGTTCATCTTTGTGTCTCAGCAGCAGCATTCATGTTCTGCAGAAAGAATGCCAGCCTGTAGAATTAATTAAACCTTGTGCGCTTCCTCTGTAGAGCCTTAGGCCGCAAGATACTTGGCACTGCTTCTTTCCTGGGTTTTTGGGAGGCCCTAACATCTGAGGAAATTCTCATGTTTCTTTTCTTGGTGGTAACCTAATACCAATTTCCCAAACTCACTTATTCCATAAGAGTTTACTGGGTATTTCCTGCATGCCAGGCACTATCCTTGGTGCTGTTCATTTTCAAAGAGGAGAAAATCCCCATGTTCCTGTCATTAGGTAGGGATGGATAGATGATGGAGAGGTGACTAAAGTTAAACTAACTTTGATAAATTTTCAAGAGAGTCACTGTGGTAAAAAATGAAACAGATACCATGTTTGGTGGTGTGTATAATGCTCACTGGGGAGAGAATAGGAATGGATCAAGGAGGCAGGATTATGAGTTCCAGATCTGCACTGAGTTCCAGGATAGCTTAGGCTATTTAGTAAGACCCTGTGTGCTTTTTGTTTTGTTTTGTTTATTTTTGGTTTTTGAGACAGTGTTTCTCTGTGTGGTCCTGGCTGCCCTGGAGCTCACTATTTAGACTAGGCTGGCCTTGAACTCAGAGATCCACCTGTTTCTGCCTCCCGAGTGCTGGGATTAAAGGCATGTGCCACCACCACCTGGAAAGACTCTGTTTTAAAGAAAGAAAGACTGGGACATAAGATAGAGAGTCCTAGGAGTAGGGACCTGTGGTATTCTGGAGGTTCACTCATGTTGTATATATGCCGGCAGAGTCTGGAAGAGATCCTCTGAAACTGGGGCTTCAGATAGTTGTGAGCTGCCATGTAGGTGCTGGGAATCAAACTTGGGTCTTCTACAGAACAACACTTGCTCCAAACACTGATCAATCTCTGCAACCTGAGAATCTCCTGTTTTTAAAAGGCTTAAGAATAAATTGCATGTGTACACCCTATTTTGCTTATCTAAAGTTTGTCAGTGGATAATTGAGTTGCTTTTATGTTTCAGCTGTTTTAATGAAATGTAAACATGGGTCTGTAGGTGTGTGTGAGTCCCTGCTTTTCATTATGTTCTGATGTTTGATTTTTTTTTAACGTGTAGTCCACTGAACTTGAACTTGCCACTTCCTGTCTCAGCCTCATAAGTAGTAGAATTACAGGAGTGCATTGCCATAATTGACTTTGTACTTTAATTTGTAAATGTTATCTCTTTTACTCTTGTGTGATTCTTTGCTATCATTTTATTTATGTATGTATGTATGTATTTATTTATTTATTTGCTTTCATTTTCCAGAGAAGAGGAAGTATCTTGCAGTGGTCCTCTGTCCCAAAAACAAGCAGAATTTTTTCTTTCTCAGCAGGTATGTTAATTATGTAACTTAGGAGCTTTTTTTCCTTTTAATAAGTCCTGTGGTGTCCTGTCCATGTGAAGTTAGGAAGTTTATTTGCAGGAGTTTAGTGCCTGCTCCTCTTCCTCTTGTTGGTCTTACTGGTAACGTCCGTGTGCTATGTCACTCTGTTCTTTTTTTTTTTAGATTTATTTATTTCTTGAACACTGGTGTTTTGCCTGTATATACTCTGTGTGAGGGTGTCAGATCCCCTAGAACTAGAATTACAGACAGTTGTGAGCTGCCATATGGGTGCTAGGAATTGAACCTGGGTCCTCTGGAACAACAGCCAATGTTCTTAAACCACTGAGCCATCTCTCCAGCCCCACTGTTCTTTTAATGTTATAATGCAGGCTCATTTGATGACGGTGTGTGACCAACAACCCATACCCTAGTAATTTAGTTTGTCTTTTTTTTCTTTTTGCAGTTATATATTTACTTGTAGTATTGAGGGAATGGAACCCAGTGTCCTGTGCTTACTAAGCAAGCACTAAAGCAATCTGTTATATCCCCACTTAACATGTTTTCCCCATGTACACATGTCTGCTGTGTTGGTACATGTATGGGTCCATATGAGTGCATGTGCATCTCCCTCAGTTGTTCTCTGCCCTATTCATTGGGGCAGGAGTTCTCAGTTGAATCCACACTTGCCAGCTCACTCTGAGAATCCCTCACTGACCATCTAGCACTGGGATTATAGAGGGCTGCACACAATCCCCCACCTTGTCTTTTTGACATTTTCAAACATAAATGTAAAGAAAAGTGCAGGGACAGACAAAGCAGCTCAGTGTGTAAAGGTGCCTGTCACCAAGGTCAATCACCTGTGTTTGGTTCTGGAACTTAGCATGGCAGAAAGAGAGAAGTAGCCTCCCACATGTTGTCACCTGACCTCCACACACACCGCACCATTTGCTTTTTGTTAGTTTGAGATGGGATTTCATGCTGTAGCTCAGGCTGGCCTCAAACTGTTGGCAGTCCTCCTGTTTTGGCCTTCAAGTAGTCGGATTGTAAGCTTGAGCCACCCCACCCAGCAAAAATGTTGCATAGTAAATGTCCATACAACTACTCTCTGGATTCTACAATTACATTGTGCTCTGTAAAATGTTTAATACATGCTCTATCCAGATAAAATGAGATTTTATGTTTTGGAGCAGGACTAGGATTTCACTATGTAGCCTAGACTGTTTTCTGTCTTAAGCTCCTAAATGCTGGGATTAAGTCGTGCACCACCACTACTCAGCAATCATCTTTTTTTAATTAAAAACATAATCAAGTGTGTATTTGTGTCTATGTGTGGGTATGTGCACATGGATGTAGTGCCCTCAGAGGCCAGAAGGAAGCATGAGATCCTCTGGAGCTAGAATTACAGGTGGATGGGAGCTGCCTGATGTAGGTGTTGGGCCCTGAACTTTGGTCTCTGGAAGAGCAGCTAGCACTCTTAACAACTTAACCATCTCTTCAGGCAATTGTTTTATTTTTTGATGTATTTCAGGTTCCGGATCTTGGTATATGTTGCTCCAGATATGTCTTATTACAGCTTTGAGCCATAACTTTTCATTATTGTGCTGACATAAACTAAATATTTTCTCCTGTGTTATTTTTAATACAAAATAGAATTTTAATTTTCTTTGTCCTGTTTTTCTTTGTTTTGTTCATAAAAAGATGTAGTATTTGAATTTTGGCCAAATGTGGTGGTATATGCCTTCAGTCCCACCACTATTGAGACAGAGGCAGGCAGATCTCTGTCAATTCCAGGATAACCTTGTCTAAAATAATTGAGTTAGCCCTGCAGGTGAATTTCATGTAGAATTCCTTAACTACGGAGCTTGGGTTTCATAACTAAGTACTAGCTACAGTAGCTGTGAGGAAGAAGTATTTGCCTCCTCACACCCGGCGCCCTACAGATGAATTAAAGGGTTAAATGTAAATGGGTATTGCTATAATCAGACTAGAAGGGGCTACAGACTAGAAGGGGCTACATATTAAGTTTTAACTGTCTCTGGGTGGGGAAAGCCTTTATGAACATAAAAGCTCTGGAAGAAACCATGTAAGAGATACTTGGTTTTTCAGCATAGAACTTAAGGTCTGCATGTCATCATCACATTCTCTACCTTAATTAGAAGGCAAACAACAAGACGGGCAGTATTTGTAATAAATGTGAGTGAAAGAGTTAACAATGTTACAGTAGAAATTCTTTTCAAAGGCCTTTTGATGATGAGACAAAGTTCATGATATATTTTTATGCGGAAAGAAGAAATGGACGGGGCTGGAGAGACAGACAGATGGCTCAGTGGTTAAAAGCACTGGCTGCTCTTGCAGAATCTACACTCAGGTTGGGTTCCTAATATGGAAGCTCAAAACCGGCTTTAACTCTGTTTCCAGGGGATCTGTTGCCCTCTTCTGGACTGCGTGGGCACTGCATATACATAGTATACAAACATACCTGTGGGCAAAATACCCAAACACATAGAATAAAAATAAATAAATAAAAACCTCTTTTTTAAGAAAAGGAAAAAAATAAAATTATATCATTATTTTATCTTCTTAAATTTTTTGTTTTATTATTGTGTGGATATTTTGCTTGCATGCATGTATGTAAACTGCATACATGCAGTGCATGTGAAGGTCAGAAGAGGATAGCAGATTCCCCTGGAACTCTAATTTATGGGTGATTGTGAGCTGACTGGTGGGTGCTGGAAATTTAACCTGGCTCCTGGAAAAGCAGTCAGTGCTCTTAACCACTGAGCAATATTCCTCCTGTCCCTGCCCTTTTATTTATTTTTTCCCTCGGAGATAGGGTCTGACTGGCCTCAATCTGGCAAGTGATTACAGGCGTGAACTACCATGATTTTCTTACCTCAGTATGTGACACAGAAACTCTTGATCCTTCTGTAACTGCTGCCCAAGTGCTAAGATTGCATGGTTAGGCCATTATACCCAACTTCATATACATATGCGGAGAGAAAAAATAGGAGGGTAAAATACCTTATTATAACCAGGTATGGTGATACTCCAGTAATCTCAGCAGTTAATGAGGCAGGAGGATTGAAAGATTAAGGCCAAATCCACTCAAGAAAAAAAATACGCTAAACTATTATTCATAATCTTCTAGCTGATAGTATTACTGGCTTCTTATTTCTTTTGTAGCCATTTCATATTTTATGGCAGTTTTTATAATGATTAAAAAGAATTAAAAATGGAATGTCCATGAGTTTGAGGCTAGCCTGATCTACATAGTTAAGTCAGCCAGGGGACACAGAGAGCCATCTCAAGAAAAGGGGGTTTATTTGGAAATTATTGTTGCTTTCCTATGGTCACAGCATTCAGAAGGATCGCTAGAGGTCAGCATGGACTACACAGCATGTTCCCAAAAAAAGAACCAAAATAACTACTATTTAGAGAAAAAGTCACCTATATAAAATTTGAATGTATTGCCTGTATAACCTGTTAAGTATAAATATTTAATAGGGTTTTATTATTTAATATAAATAGTTAAGTATAAAACATTTAATAGTGCATTGATACACTCCTTTAATTCCAGCACTTGACAGGCAAATGAGGTAGATCTCTTGAGTTGAGACCAGTATGGTCTACATATTAGTCTGACCAGAGATGGGTACATAGCAAAATTGTCTTTAAAAAATTTACTTGTAGCTGTTTTTTGACATTATATATTAGTCACTTTTGTGCTACTCGAAAGAAATATGCAGCGTAGACTACTATCAGCTCAAGAGGGTTTGTTTTGGCTCATAGATCAAGATATTTAAGTCCAAGATTGATTGGCCCTGTTGTGTGTGGGTGGTTTTTTTTTTTTTTTTTGGTTTTCCACTACAGGCTTTCTCTGTAGCTTTGGTCTTTGGTGCCTGACTTGGAACTCACTATGTAGACCAAGCTGGCCTCGAACTCACAGAGATCTGCCTACTTCTCCCTCCCAAGTGCTGGGATTAAAGGCATGCTCCACCACTGCCTGGCTTGGTTTGGGCTTCTGAGAGTCACACATCCTAGTGGGAATGCTTGTCAAAACAAATGAACCCATCTCTAGCTGTGCTGCAGTGAGACCGAGAGATGTGTGTCCTAGGGGTACCTTTGAGGCCATAGCCCTACTGGCCTAATTCCTACCACTAGGTACTGTTTTTGTTGTTGTTTTGTTTTGTTTTAGGAATTCTTAAATAATTCTTTGAGAGTCCCTTCAATGATTTTCCACTGATTTTAGATGAACTCTCAAATTCTCGCAAGGGCCCTTCATGATTTCAGTGCTTATTATGATCTGTTAGTTGGTTTTGATTGTTTTGGGATGCGTGTGTGTGTGTGTGTGTGTGTGTGTGTGTGTGTGTAAGACTCTACCTCTTAAAGGTCCCCAGCACTTCTCAGTACTGCCAAATTAGGGGCCAATGTGGGCTCTTGAGGGGCATCCATGCCGCAGTAGCGTGCTCTGTGTGATTGCTGAGTCTACCATGTGAAACAGCTAGGTGTGGGCAGTGCAGCGGATACTGTACGGTGCTTTACATGGCCTAGAGAGAGAAGGACAGACACATAATGTCTGGAAAGAGTTCACGGTCTTGGGAGGGCTCAAGCGACATTTACATATAGTCTGGCAGCTGCCACAGGAAGGGGGAGTGCGAAGGACTCATGGGAGCACTTGCAGCTATCGAGCTCTTGCCTAGCCTAGGTGATAGAACGTGGTTGGTTTGCTGGGCCTGGAAGGAGCATGTGGGTGAGGAGTGCTGGCCCAGAGGCTTGTGTCCATGGGAGGGAATAGTGGTGTGTGTGCTGGTGCAGTCAGTGCGTTTAGAAAGAGGCCGTGCTGAGGCTGATGGAGTGAACTTACTCTGATTCACAGTGTGCCATTCTTCTCTTTCTAATCTGTTGTCATTTTGATTTTCAGGCTGCTTTGTTGAAGAATGATGAGACTAAAGCCCTCACTCCAGCTTCCCTGCAGAAAGAATTGAACAACTTGTTAAAATTTAATCCTGACTTTGCTGAAGCAGTGAGTTTTTTCCAGAATTTGTTGTTGGGTTGCAAAGAAAGGCCACTGCTGTTCAATATATCAGATAGACACACGAATTCTGGGTTCTAGAAGAAATCATATTGTTGGCATGGTTAGCAGCAGGCCCAGGCTGCTGGGCTCTCCCGCCATCTCTGGGCCAAAGGCCCTGCTACTGTGTTTTCTCACTCATCTTGGGTGTGGCTTTGGACGGGAGATTGTAGACTGATTAACCCTAACCCTAACCCTAAAATTAAAAACATTTCGGGACTGAAAAAAATCTTTTTCTTTCTCCCTTTTGTGAGTATCTTTAAAAATTAAATATCCAGTAATTTTATTCTCTATCAGATGTTACTCTGACCTTCTTAATGATATTCGATTTGATTATAGATTTTATTCTCATGTCAAAACAGCTACGTTTTGTTTTTCAGTAACTGAGAAAGTGGTGTAATTCTGTGATTCAAAGCAAAAGGACAAGAAAATTGGTAGCTAATTTTTACTAGTCTTACTCTATCTTAAGTTGGATATTTAGAAGAATTAGCTTATAATTTGTACATGAATTAGGTTTTCATTACTTCAGTAATTCTTAATACCTTAGCTTGGGGAGCTGTGCTACCCTTGTGTATTACTAGTGGGTCTAACATAGCCATTGACATTGTAGGCCATATATTTAGGATAAACCTGAGCAAACACCTGATGGGACTGCTGTTTGTCATCTGTGGGCTGTTGCAACCCAGTGTCTTGAATCCCTCGTTTTTCCTATGAAGAAAAGGTTAAACTGAACTCTGACTTCCATGAGACTGTTATTTCTTCTTTTAGCATTACCTCAGCTACTTAAACAACCTCCGTGTTCAAGATGTTTTCAGTTCAACGCACAGCCTCCTTCATTATTTTGACCGCCTGATTCTCACTGGAGCCGAGGGCAAAAGTAATGGGGAAGAGGGTTATGGCCGGAGCCTGAGATATGCTGCTCTGAACTTGGCTGCCCTGCACTGCCGCTTTGGTCACTAGTAAGTTCATAGACTTCTGTCCGTGCGGATGTGGAAGACAAGCTCCTCAGTGTTAATCGAAATCTGTTTTAAAAAACAATCCACCTTTTGCCAGGTGTGGTGGTGATGTACCCCTTTAATCCAAGCATTCCTGGAGCAGAGGCATATACATTTCTGAGTTTGAGACTAGCCTGGTCTACATAGTGAGTTCCATGCCAGCTAGAGCTATGTAGTGAGACCCTATCTCAAAAATGAACAAAACCACTCTTAAGGCATGGTGACACATGCCTGTAATCCCAGCATTCAGGAGTTTGAGGTAAGAAGACAGCTGCAAAATCAAGGACAGCCTGGACTACATAGAAGACCCTGTCACAAAACAAGCAATTTTATTTTTAAAATGTAGAAACTAATTTGAGATTTTTCTAGATTTGTTTCTAGCTTCCAGAGTGAACAAGTGAATGAAAATCTTCCTTAGTAGTATGCTCCCTGGCGTCACTTTCTAGTGTTGCATGTTTTAATGCCTGGGCCTAGTTTGTCTTTTTACTTTGAAGAACAACACAGCCATTTAGGGATGAGGAAATTAGGTTATTAGGCCAACGGTTCCCAAAAGGATTTTTGGATGTAATGACAGTGCTGCAGAAGCTATTTTCAGTACTTAAAAAGCTAAAGGAAAGTTGTGTCTGCTGGTAGAAGCCTGCATAGCTTGCTGGAGTTCTGTGTGCTTTTGCATGAGTTCAGGTAGCCGTGAGGTAAAACTGGTTGATTTTGTTATGGTATATACCTGGCTTTATTGTTTATTTTGTTTTGTGGAAAATACATGAGAACTTGTAGTCAGGGCAAGTGTGTGGCATTTTCCTGTTAGAAAAGGTCATGTAAGAGGGGCTTACATTGATGGCACATGTGGCTGCTAAAACAGTGGAAGCTGGTGGGTGCAAGTTACCAGATAGTCTGAGAAGAACACACTCTGAACATTCTCAGAAACATTGTGGTGCGCAGGTCCAGAGCAGGATGTCCTCAAGGAGATTCAGTGGTTATGTGAGACTCCATAATATCTTATGGTAATCAACTCCTTTTTCTGCTTTAATAACCTCTGCACCGAGCGTGTTTTTTGTTTGTGTGATTGGTTTTGTTTTTTTTTACTCCTCTTGGGGTGCTGGATATGGGACCCGACCCTGTAACTGTTTACCACTGAGCAACAACTCCAGCCCCAAAGACCTTTCTTTTTTTTAATAGGGTTTCATGTTTTTCATTTGCCCTTCAACTTGCTACATAGCTAAGAGTGACCTTGAGCTTCTAATCCTGCCTCTCCTAATGCTGGGATTTCAGGTGTAGAGCAGCACACCTGCTTATGTGGAGGTAGAGATTGAACCCTGAATTAGGCACACACTTTGCTGACAGTTATATCCCTAGCCCATAATGTTGACTATTTCTTAATCATACACTTCATACTAGGCACCATTGTGTGTGTCAGGAATAGAGAACTGAAAATAGGAAACACTAATGCGAAGCCTCCCGTGGAGAGGGAGACAGTGGTATAGAATGTAACAGTAGTGGTTTGGCTAGCGCTAGACCAGGGTGAGAACTGTGCTCATGGGGTTGCCACTGCTGGAAGAAGGAACATTCTTACTCCAGGTGTGTGCATGCACAGACGCCAAGGTCACAGGTTAGTCCTGCTTGCCGTCTGCTGACCTGAGACTGGAACACAGATTTAGGGCAGTCAAGTGGCCTGTGCCTGTGTTTGGAGGAAATGGTTGCATCAGTGAGAAGGGTCCACAGCTTATGGTTTGTCTGAGCGATATGCATCTGTAAATTAGGAGAAATAGAAGGTGACAGAGATCAGCATTGGGTCGTGGAAACTCAAGCATTCACTGAGTAGTGTAGGAGGCCATTGCTTCTGTCTTAGAAAACTAAGTTGGCATCCCTGTACACCTCAGGTGTGGAACCCGCTTGCCTCTTGCTAGATTTTAGACTTTTTGAAACAGTCTCATGTAGCCTAGCCTGGTCATAGGCCTGGGTCACTGTGTCAGGTTCTTTTACTGAAAATGTTTGCTTGACTTTCTTGAAGTTTCTGTGTTTGAAGTTGCTAGTCCTGCTGTATAGTTCTTTCAAGCTCATCTTTCCTAAGCTTAGCACTGTATGACCAATCTGCTGTTGTTTAATGGAATGATATTAACTGAGAACCTGTGTATGAGTGTGTGTTTCCTGTTCTTAAGTAGCTCACGATCTACATTCTGCTCAGCATGGAAAGCAGTTTGAAAGAAATGCGAAACAGGCACACACACACAAAAAATGTCTGGCTTCTCTATTTGGACAGGCAGTTAAGAAAAAAACCAAGGACCACTTAGTTAAATCTCACCCATGAAGCTGTTGCTAGTGTTGGAAGAAAATTCACCTTGTACCTTAAACAAGTGGCTTCCAAGAATTTCTGGTTTTCACATTGAGGTGCCAGTGGCAGCATTAGTGAGTTTTTCATCCTGTCATTTGCTATTGGGAAATTCAGAGTGGAAGGCATGGCCTGTGCCATTTAGAGAGGTTTGTTGTGTAGTGGTTAATATAATTAACACAGATTAAGAAAGCAACATGCAGTAGTATTTAATGGAGCAATGCAAAATGTGATGTTTTTTAGAGGGTGTTTGTTTTGTTTTTTGTAAACAATGCAGAAAAGAACTTTTCATTAAGTAAAATATTGGTCTTTTCTTTGCTGTTGTCTTGGAAGTGAACAACTGGGACAAACATTTTAGAGGCAGCAAGGAAAGCCATTCCCTTTACTAGACATTCTCTCAGGAAGTACCTGTCCCTGCCTCCACAGTGGATGTTTCCTGCTCCTGGGGCTGGGGCAGCCACTGAAAAAACAGTCCATAAATAGCTACAGTTGCTGCTAGAGCCTGCTCACAGACAGACTGCGTGCAGATGACTTCCTGCTACTGACGCTTGCATGTTTGTGCTAATGGGATATTAATGTTTAGTCTGTCATTAGTCAACAGGCAGAGCTCGCCCTGCAGGAGGCAATTAGGATTGCCCAGGAATCCAACGATCACGTGTGTCTGCAGCACTGTTTGGTGAGGCCGTCCTCTGGTCTTGGGATTTTGCTCAAGGGTTGAGTTGGCCTCCTGAAGGCCCAGTTTTAATCAGGTTGTTTACAGTGGAAGCAAAGGTCCTTAGCAGTGAGGGGAAACTACTTAGGTGGACACAGAATTCACAAAGAGCCCCCATAGTCAATTTCCTTTCCTAATTCATGGCATTCGTTCTGCTTTGAGTGCTTTTTATCTGTAAACTCACCATGAAAAAACAAGTATTGCATTGATATTGGCATTAGTGAAACAAGATACTATACCTAATAACTTGATGAAATATTGGTGTATTAAAGCATAATTGCCAAGTATATAGAGTCCTGAGACATTTAACGATCACCTGTGACTCTCGTCTCAATTAAATGCCAAATGGGAGCTTTACGCTTCTTTCTGAAATGCCTACCACTTGCTGGCAGAGATACAGTGGGTCAGTGGCTTGTTTATCTCAGTCTGGCTTTGGTAAAGGTTTTAATATTCCTGACAGGTTTCATTAACACTCAGACAAATTCACAAGAGGCAGTATTTTAGGGGGTTTATTTTGTTTCTTTTAAATGCCTTATGTCCAAATTGATGTTCACTGGAACATCCACCATTGCCATTGTTATGACACATTTTGATGGTTATCTCTTGCCAGAGCTGGCTTTATGTGCTGGGGCAGAAGAGAGCCGATAGCTATGTTCTGCTGGAACATTCTGTGAAGAAAGCAGTACATTTTGGGTTACCGGTAAGGCTCATCTTTCTGTGAGATTGTTAGAATAAATGGTGTGGAGTCTCTTCTTCAGCCCACCTTTGTCGTGACCCAGCGTAGACTTAGAGTGGGTATCTCAACATGTGGTTTCGCTCTTGGTTGTTTCCTATGACTTTAATTATTAATCACACCACTAAATTCTTTTGGGCAGGTTTCTCTCTATTCCCTTTGTCCTAATAACATTTGTGAGAGCTCCACTTACTGATTTGATAAGAGATCTTTGTTTAGTTTTAATTTATTGAGCAACAGTATATTTTCACTTAGAAAAATTATAGGAAAGACTTTTCTTCTTTCTTAGTGCTGGGAATAGAACCCATGACCTCACGTATGCTAGGCTAGGCAAGCGCTTTACCACTGAGCTACATCCCCAGCTTTGGGAAGGCTTAATTTTAAGCCAGGGACTGGCAAACTACAGCCTGTGTTTCAAATCTGGTGCTCTGTCTGCCTGTACATGAACTTGGAGCAAAGAAGGGTTTACATGTTTAGATGGATGGGTCAGGAGAACAGCCGCAGTAAGCAGAGACCAAATGTGGCCTGGAAACTGAAATCTGCTCTGACCCTTGTCAGAACGTTTGCTGGTCCTTGTTTTAAACAATAAGCAAAGCCTGCTGGGAAGATGTTTTCATTGTAGCCTTGGTGACACAGACTAGGCAGAGGGCGGGGTCTGTGTACAGAGAATAGGAATGACTTTGGGGTCTAGACCACCGATGGAGGAGCGTTGTTCTATCTGGGCATCTGCTGGATCCGTGATCATAGACCATGAGATTGAGAGCAGTTTAATGTACACCTGTTCTGTCTGTGTATTACCTGTGTGATCTCTTTGGGGAAAGGAAACATACATGGACAGAATTGAAGTGGCTCTTTAGAGACGACTTAATATACTCTTGTTACAGATTTAGCCTTTTTTAGTTAAACTTTGCCCTTGAAGATTATTCCAGAAGAAGATAACTTGTTGCTCATGACAGGCATCCTTTTTATTTTTGATCTCCTGTTATGTAATGTGCCTGGCACTGTTTGATCTATTATCTCATTGTAATCCTTACCACAATTCTTTATGATAGGTTTGATGCCCATTTTACAGATGAGGAAGCTGAGGCTTAGCTAAGAAGCTAAGTGACTGGCCCTAAGTCAACAGTAAGTAGCAGAGGCAGTGTCTAAGTCCAGGTTACCTAATGCCGAAGCCCTGGCTCTTTGCCATGTACCCTCTGCTTCTCTTTCAGCCCTAGAGTTTCAGGAACACATCTCTCATGGGTCAGGGTTCAGGTCAGGCCATAGGAACTTTCCTTTAAGTAGAGCTGTCACTGTGCATGTGCTGAAATGTGAAATCCACCACATTTCTGAAGAGCAAAACAAATTCTGCCATGTAATCTCTATCTTGGGTCGTGGGTATATCTGTCCCCTTAGTACCTCGCCTCCCTGGGAATACAGTCCCTTGTTCAACAGAGAGCTTTTGCTGGGAAGACGGCCAACAAACTGATGGACGCCCTAAAGGACTCCGACCTCCTGCACTGGAAACACAGCCTGTCGGAGCTTATTGATATCAGCATTGCACAGAAAACGGCCATCTGGAGGCTGTACGGCCGCAGGTAGGTCTCCAGGCAGACTGCCAGAGCCACGGAGATGTGGAGCCTGTAGAGATAAGCAGGGGCTATCAAACTGGGCCTGTGCAAGGTTGTCCCCATTGGAAGTTGTTCATGGAGGGGATTAGAGAAAATGCTTCGTCATCTGGAGACATTTTGTAGTTTGCACGAACTTGGCAAAGTCCTCCCCATGTACACGGTTTACTCTTCCCGGCTGCTCTGGTTTGCACATTTGATCTCAAGATCATGAGTGTAATTGACCAGTGACCAGCTGGGGCTCAAACCTAGATCACCTGACCTGGAGCTGAGACTCCCCCTCCCCCTGTTCGCATGCTGCATGGCCTCCTTGTGCAAGTTCAGCATCCTTTCCCCATAATTGCTTGTGTAGACAAGATTGCTTCTCTGTTGAGGTGTTTTCTCTGGGATATCTCCAGCCTCTCTGTTTTCCACGTAGCCACCTGTAGTTTGGAAGTAAACTTCTGAACTAGACTTTCTCTGGACCCCTGTCTCAATCTCATGCATCCCCTAGACATTCTGTTGTTTCTAGGAATTCAGTAATGAAAGGAAGCGCCTCTTTACCAGTCTTGTTTTTGTATTTCAGATAATTTTTTGGCACGGTGTGCTCTGAAACAGCTGCCGAAACTGGCCACTGCCTGCATTGCCAGAGCAGCCGGTGCCAGGATGGCATCGGGTCTGAATTTACCCGTGAAACCTAATTAACATCCTGTGACCTCAGGGAACATCGTGGATGGGGAGGTGGGGGTGGGAATCTGGGTGCTGAGTGCTCCCAGTTGTGCTGACCTACTCTGCGTCTCCTTGGGGACTGCATACTCAGGATACTTCTGCTCTCCTCAGCCTGAAGGCTGGAGAGCTGGCATGGGGAGGAGTTGCTTCCACACATCCAGAGCCGCAAGAGTTAACTTTCTTGTGTCTCCACTGAGGATAACTGTAGGGTATGGCTCAGGGGCAGCCTGGGTCTGCTGCCTAAAGGGAAACTTGTCCCCTCTCCTCACCCAGCACCATGGCACTACAACAAGCCCAGATGTTGCTGAGCATGAATAGTCTGGAGTCGGTGAATGCAGGCGTGCAGCAGAACAACACTGAGTCCTTTGCCGTCGCTCTCTGCCACCTTGCAGAGCTACATGCAGAACAGGTGGGTCGGCTATGTTAGTTTGTGCTTTGTTGCTGCGGCAAAATTCCTCAGAAAACCAACTTGAAAGGAGGCACAGTACATTATATCAGGTGCATGTAGTGATAAAGATCTGTTTACCTCGTTGTCCCAACATTGCCTCCAAAGGTGTGGCCCAAATGTTAATTTTAATTGAAAGGATGGCACCATCTTCCAGTGGGCTTTTGAGGAACATTTCAAATCCAACTGCAGCACAAGTGGACTGACTGGTTTTGTTCTAGGGCACTTCTTTCCTCTAGTGCTTGAGAAAAGCACTGGCTGTGTGTTGGATGGGTCTGGTGCAGTTGTTGAAGAATGAAGTTCCCCGTGGAGATGGTCTAAATGTGGAATGTGCAAAAATTTGTCAAAGGTTTGGACATTAGAGAAGGGAATAAGAGGTTGGCTGTTTGTATTTAAGAAACAGAATAGGCTGTGTGTGGTGGCCCATGCCTTTATTCTCATCACTGGAGAGGCAAAGGCAAGTGGATCTCTGAATTTGAGGCCAACCTGGTCTACATAGTGAGTTCCAGGGCATCCAGGGCTATGTAGAGACCCTGTCTCAAAAACAAGATCAACAACAAAAACAAAAAAGAAAGAGAATAAAAGAAGAGATGGAAGCTGAATGCAGCAGAGGTGTTCGTGTGTGTCTGGAGGGGAGGGGAAGGGGAGTATGGTAATGCAGCCAGAACAGTTAGCCAATGTCACTCTCTTGTTCTGTGCCAACAAGCCTGTGTTCAGTGTTGTCTGTGTGTTAGCTTGCAAAATCCTTTGAGAGCCTCAAGAATATGAGGTCCAAGCAATTTAAATATCTACCCACCAGTACATGTCAGTTCTGTTTCTAACCCATGTTTGGCTGACCCAAAGTACAGTAGGAATTGCTTGTGACCTTGGCTTGTGTGGTGCATAATTGTATATAATTCTCTTTGTAGGAGGTTAAATCAAGTCCTAATGATTGCAGTCCTGGGCCTCACAAAGGAAGCTACAGTTTGAGCAGGCCTCCTTTATGTCATTATTTCTCTTCAGCCTTTGTGGTCTCCATCATTGTGATGTAGTCCCAGCCTATACAGTAAAGATCTCTCCAACTTTAGTTTAGCATCTTCTAGCCCTTCCTTAAACACAGGTTTGAGGTTGGGCTCTGATGGGTGGTCTGTCCCCATTGGTTTTTGTTGTCCTGTGCTGCCTGGGAAGTTCCACTCACCCTTTCCCAGGCCAAAGGGTAAACCATCTCTGTTTACTCTCTGCTTTCTTCCAGGAATTAGGTATGTTTAATCTTCCTAGGTTTCTTCTTCCCTTTTACTGGTGCCGGAGCTTCGTCTCATTCCTCGGGTGCTGTCTCTACATTGTCTTTTGAGACAGACTCACTGGCCTGGGCCAGCAAGTCCTGAGAATCTGCCTAAGTTGTTTCTCTAGTGCTGGAATTACAAATTTATACCACCACGCCCAGTTTTCTAATTTTCTTAATGTTTTTGGGACTAAACTCAGGTACTCGTGCTTTAGTGTAAGCATTCAATCCCTGGCCTATCTCCCAGTCCTGCTTATATGTAGTTCAGAGCTAACTTCAAATTGTTCTCTTGCCTTTGCCTCCTGGGCTTGCATCCAAGACTGTACAGGAACTGCCTAGCATCTTTCTTTCCTCCTGACCCCATGGTTAAGTGGCGAGTAAAGAATGAGCTCCAGGAACCTGTGGGACTTTTTTGTCGTTGGTTTTGTTGGTTTTCTGTTCTTTGAGACAGGTTACTCTCTGTAGCCCTGGCTGTCCTGGAACTCACTCTGTAGACCAGGCTGGCCTCGAATTCACAGAGATCTTCCTGCTTCTTCTGCCTCCCAAGCGCTGGGATCAGAGGTGTGCGCTACCACTGCCCAGCTCTGTGGGACTTTTTAAAGTGATATTGTTGCCACTGAGCTTAACCTTAGATGGTTTACTTTTCTCCCTCTCATGCTACTCCAGAACTTGAGGTTCTCATGCCTCATCTTGAGTTGCTGGATTCGCAGGTGTCCACCACCATGCTCAGCTGCTGTGGATGTGTAGACTAGTTCTTTTTCATTCTACTGAATTTGTATGCTGCTTTACAGAAAGTGTAGTCCTGGTTTGATTCTTCTGCATGGCCTTTGTTGGAGTTTTGTGACTCCCCTCTCGCCATAAAGCTTTGAAAAGTCTTAATAATCCTGCCCCTTGGATTTGTATAACAGTTTTACCTTCCTTCCGTTTTCCTTTTTAGTCTTTTGTGATCCCACCATTATTTGCCAAAATGTGTTGGAAGCCTTTAATGACTGCTAGAACGATAGCGGCTTACTTGTTCTGTAGCTGCTTTAGCAAGACCTTTGATTTTACAGTATCTGCCTCGTGTTTTCTGTGCTGAGAACTGCTGGGTGTTTAATGGCATCCGTTGAGCTGGCCACCTACGGAAAGGCAGGCTTGTCTCAGCCTTGGTTTATTCTTTTACTCCTTTTGTCTCTGCTTCTGGAACTGGTTTCCAAATGAACTGGCTGTTGTACTGTGCTTGCTGGGGTGGCAGGACTGGGTGAGCCTGGGGAGGCCTTTCTGACCTCCTGCAATCCAAAGGGACAGACTAAACTCCTTCTCGAGGCATCTGCACCTTTCTCTTCCCGAGTGACTTGGGTCATCACGTACCATTCCTTTCTGAGCCTCAGAAATGGCAGGTGCATCTGAGCCATTTCTTAGAGGAAGAATGACTGCAGTGTCTACAAAGTTCTCTTTACTTGGTCTGAAGGTTGGACAGCCATCTCAATGCCAGCCCAGCTCTCTGTGGCATTCATGAAAACAGTAGGCGGGATTGGCCTGTAAAAATCTTGGAAGAAAAATGATTGTTGCTATAGTTCATTGTAGGTTTCACTTCAAATTAAAGCTCAGTTGTGTGATAGCTCTACACAATGCACCCCTTGGTGGAAAGATAAGAGCAACTTGAAAAACCTTACAGTATACGTCTGTAAGAAGGTGTGAGTGGGTTCATAGAAGAACATGGATGTCAAAACAAAAAAGAGAAAACTCAGTTTTGTTGAAATTAAATTTAAGACCACTGTAGCTCATTGAGGTGGCTCAGTGGGTAAAGGCCTTGCTGCCAAGCCTGCCAACCTGAGCTTGATCCTTGGCGCTCAAATGGTGGAAAAAGAGGACCAGCTTCTCCTGGTTTTCCTTTGACCTGCACACTAAATAAATAATGTCAAATAGCCGGGCGGTGGTGGTACACACCTTTAATCCCAGTACTCAGGAGGCAGAGGCAGGCAGACCTCTGTGAATTTGAGATTGGTCTACAGAGCGAGTTCCAGGACATGCTCCCAAAAACTACAGAGAAACTCTGTCTTGAAAAACCATTAAAAGAAGGAGAAGGAGAAAGAAAGGAAAATGCTAATATAGATTTAATATGTATTATCACTGGAAAATATGTATTATCACTCAAAAAATATTTGTTTTGCCAGATGTGGAGGAGCACCTGGGAGGTGAAGCAGTAGGCAGACGTAGGCAGATCTCTGTTCTTCTAAGGCCAGCCTACATACTGTGTTCCAGGCTAACCAGGGCTATATAGTGAGATCCCATCAAAAAAACTAAAACCCACAATATAGGGATTTCTAACCATGCAGTTAGTATTGTACATATTTGACAAATTAATATGCATAGTTATTTTGGGTTCTTCTATTTTTTTATATTTAGGTATAAAAGAGACTTGGAAGGAAATATGCCAAGCAGGTCTGTGATTGTCTTTGAGATGGATTATAAGTAACTGGGTTTTGGGGCTGGAGGAAGTGGCTCAGCTGTTAAGAGCACTGACTGCTCTTCCAGAGGGCCCAGGTTCAATTCCCAGCACACACATGGCAGCTCACAACATCTGTAAATCCAGGATCCAACACCCTTGCAACGACATACATGCAGGAAAAACACTAATGTGTACAAAATAAAAATAAATTATTAAAAAAGGACCTTCCATGTATGCTTACATGCCAGAAGAGGGCACCAGATCTCATCATAGATAGCTGTGAGCCACCGTGTGGTTACTGGGGATTGAACTCAGGACCTCTGGAAGAGCAGTCAGTGCTCTTAACCTCTGA
>LOJH01001798.1:31306-43534 GCA_001685095.1 Ellobius talpinus
CTGGAAGAGCAGTCAGTGCTCTTAACCTCTGAGCCATCTCTCCAGCCCCATAACTGGGTTTTTTGAGATAAATATTACTCCTTGTGACCCTGGCTGCCCTGGAGCTCACCAGGTAGGAAAACCTGGCCTGGAACTCAAAACTATTGTTTTGTCTCTGCCTCCTAAGTTCTGGCATTGCAGCCATGAGCCTCCAGGCCTACTGTAATTTGTCTCATTTTAAGTTTTTGTTTTTCCTCCTAGAAAGAACTTTCCTTGCCTGTCTTCAAAATAGCTTTTAAGTCAGGCATAGTGGTATACTCCTGTAGTTTCGGTGCTTTGGAGGTAGAGGCAAGAAGAACAGAGTTCATGGCCAGGCTTAACAACATATTGCCTTCTAGGCCAGTCTAAATTACAATGAGACCCTGTCTTTTTTGGTTTTGTTTTGTTAAGACAGAATTTCTCTGTATAACAGCTCTGACTGCCCTAGAACTCAATTTGTGGACCAAGCTGGCCTTGAACTTCTAAAGATCTGCCTGCCTCTGCCTCTCCAGTGCTGGGATTAAAGGCCTATGCTACCACTGGCCAGCTGAGACCCTGTCTTCTTCAACATGAGGCTAAGTGTAGACATTTCTTGAATGGATTCTGTTCTGTGGTACAGATAACACCTGTGTAAATTGTATCTGTATGTATCTGAACCCAGTTGAGTGCAGAGTTTGATAATAATTATATTTACAGAAAGCAGTTTTTACAATTAAAGTTCACATTTTAACAAGGAAAAAAGATTTAAGAGAAAGTGTGAAATTCTTTAGAATGTATAGAAAAGAAAGCGATAACTTACTGTGACACTCAGCCCTCTGTGAGTATTCTAGCTTGCTGATGAAGATCAGGTAGATCACGTGAACCTGTTGGGTGTGTGAGCAGGTATAACTTCGGTTCTGGTATGTCAATCAAATCACTCTTTTCTATTTTAGGGTTGTTTCGCTGCTGCCGCTGAAGTATTAAAGCACTTGAGGGAGCGATTTCCACCCAACAGTCAGCATGCCCAGGTAATCTGCCTTTTGTGCCAATGGATTTACTTCCGAAATGAACGCTTTTACGTTCAGTGGTAGCACACGCCTTCAATTCCAGCACTCAGGAGGCAGAGGCAGGTGGATCTCTATGAGTTAGAGGACAGCCTGGTCTAAAACAATTCTGGGGACAGGCTCCAAAGCTACAACTCTGTCTTGAAAAAACAAACAAACATAAGCGGGGAGGGGGGCATTTTAGAGTCTTCCCTCAGAAGAACATTAAGCTACAAAGGAAGTTGTTGATCTAGATATTTGCTTTAATGGTAGAGGACCTGCCGGGCATCCACAAGGTCCTAGTTCTGTTCTTAGCACCGCAGAAAAGTAGAGTAGAAAGTATGCCTTCGGGTGATGTTACTCATCTGTACTAAGCTTACATATGGCTCCTCGGGCTGGAAAGGTTCCTCAGTGCTTACTGTACTGTTCTTGCACAGGACTTGAGTTTAGTTTCCGACTCCCATGTCAGGCAGCTCACAGTCGCTTATGACTACAGCTCTAGGGGATCTGATAGCCTCTTCAATACTCTGCAGGCACTAGTACCCACATGCTAATATCCACACACAGACACATAAATGAATTGAAAAAGAAAACAAAACAAGTGGGGAGTGGATGTTGTCATTGGTTGTTTTTTACTCTTTATTCTTTGGGGGACCCGCCACCCAACTCCCAAGTAAATCACACTCGGAGGCTTATTCTTCCTTATAAATGCCCGTCCTTAGCTTTTCTTAACTTAAATTATCCCTTCTATCTTTTTCCTCTGGGATTTTGCCTTTTTCTTTTCTGTATACTCTTCTTTACTTCTTTGTGTCTTGCTGGGTGGCTGGCCCCTAAAGTCTTCTTCCTTTTGCTCCTCCATCCTCTTTTCTCTCTTCTACTTCTATTTATTCTCTGTGCCTGCCAACTGCCCCCTCCCATTCCTGCCTTGCTGTTGACTGTTCAGCTCTTTATTAGCCCTATCAGGTGTTTTAGACAGGCGAAGTAAACGCAGCTCACGGAGCTAAACAAATGTAACATAAAGAATGCAGCACATCTTTGCATCACTAAACAAGTGTTCCACAGCATAAACAAATGAAACCCGTCTTCAAATAAAATTCCACAACAGGATGTATTTTCTCACACTTAATGGGAGGCAGAGACAAGCAAGATCTCTGATAATGAAGCCAGCCTGGTCTATGTAATGAGTTCCATGTCATCCAGGGATACATAGTGAGACCCTGTCTCAAAAAACAAAGCAAACCAAGCTCAGGCCAGGGATGTGACTCAGTTGGTAGCGTGCTTGCCTAGCATGCACAAAGCTTGAGTTCTATCAACCAAATAAATTGGATGGGATGGTAGATGCCTATAAGTCCAGTATTCAGGAGCTGGAGGCAGGATGGATGATCAGAAGTTTAAAATCATGGGCTGGGGACGTAATCTCAGTGACAGAACCCTTGCTTGGCATCCTCAATGTCCTGGTTCAATCACCAGTACCAAACAGACACACACAGAGACTCACATGTTCACAACCAGGTTCTAGCAAGATATCTCAGTGGTTATAAGAACACTTACTTGTGTTGTGAAAGACCTGGGTTTAGTTCCTATCATCTATATGGCAGCTCACAACTTCTAAAACTATAGCTCCAGAGGATTCAGCACCCTCTCCTGACCTCCAAGGGTGCTAGCTATGCAAGTGGGGCACTTACATATGTAAAGGCAAAACTCTCATACACAAACTAAAAATAAATATTTTAAAAGCTCAAAGTCATCCTGGACTGTATGTACATTTTGAGGCTAGCCTGCAATACATGAGACTCTGTCTCAAAATTAGAAACCAAACAGCCCTATTCTGTATATTGTTTAAGGGTATTATAAAAGTATAGGAAACATGAATGGGAATGGCAGACAACAGATCAAGTGCCTAGTATGGAAAACAGGAGGGAAATAGAATTTACTGAGAACTTCAATAGAATTTAAGGGCATTATTGTAAAGCACAATGTAAGCTGATAAAATGGACATGTATCTGTTTTGTGTGTGTTTGTTCTTCACAGCAACATCTGCACAGTTCAGGCTGGCCTTGGACTCTTGATCCCCTGCCTGCTTCCACAAGTGCTGGAATTGCAAGTGTTTCCCACCACTGAATGTGGGCTTCTCTTTGCTTTTTTTTACTTGCTTGTAACATTAGATAGATAGATAGGTAGATAGGTAGATAGGTAGATAGGTAGACAGATGATAGATAACCTCAAATGAAAATGCATGTATGTGAATTGTTAGGATGTTTGCTAAGCAAACCAATATACTTTGATATTGCCATTGAACAATAATGTGAATATTTTTCTTTTTGTCTTTAATTCTTTTTTCTTATTAGTTATGGATGCTATGTGATCAAAAAATACAGTTTGACAGGGCAATGAATGATGGCAAATTCCATTTGGCTGATTCACTCGTTACAGGAATCACAGCGCTTAATGGCATAGAAGGTGTATACAGGTAAAAAACTTGGAAAGCTGTCACTACAAAACCTGGAGCTGATTCCAGGTCTTCTACAAGAGAAACAAGTGCTTTTAAATGCTGAGCCTCTCCAGAATATCTTCAATATCTTTATATTTACTGTGCTTTTGTATGCACATTAATTTGCTTTCAGCTTTAACTGAAAAAGTCAAGGCTTTTTTTCTGTTTCATTTAGGAAATAAGAAAATAGATAATCAGTAGCTAGGTCTGTTAGCACATGCCTTGAATCCCAGTGCTAAGGAGGCAGAGGCAGATGGATCCCTGTGAGTTCTAGGACAATCTAGTTTATATAATGAGTTTCAGGATAGCCAAAGTGCACACACGAATATCATAGAACAAATTTTAGGAGTTAGTTCTTTTCTTCCACTATGTGGGTCCCAGGGATTGAATTCAGGTCATCAGGCTTGAAGAGAAGCACCTTTGCCTGTTCAACTTTCTTGCTGGTCCAGTTAGACTTCTCTTCTGTGCATATGCATATCCATGGCATCAACTGGTTTTCTGAGGCAGGGTCTCTTGCTAGCCTCAGATTGTCTTTGAATTCATCCTCTTGTCTCTGATCTTTTAAGATAACAGTCGGTGGTAGCAGCTGCTGTTGCTCCTTTTCAGTTTCTGCCTCCTCTTCTTCCTTTTCTTTTAACAAAAATTAAATCAGGCAGTTTTCCCCTTTAGAGGTTAGCAGTCTTGCTGAGGAAATAGAGCCTTGATCTCAAGATGGTTATAGTTGAAGCGCTTGCAGACATCTGCATAAGCACTCCTGTTCATTTGGTTGTTTCAGAAAAGCTGTCGTAATGCAGGCTCAGAACCAGATGACAGAGGCACACAGACTTCTACAGAAGCTGCTGACGTACTGTCAGAAACTAAAGAACACAGAGATGGTGATCAGGTAAGTAGTTTCTCAGGTGTCTTACTGGTGGGGTGAGCAGCCATGGATCCTCTCATCCGTTTTCCTTGCTGTGGTCAGCGTCCTCCTGTCAGTGGCAGAGCTGTATTGGCGATCTTCCTCTCCGACCATTGCCATGCCTGTGCTCCTGGAGGCTCTAGCCCTCTCCAAAGAATACCGGTTACAGTACTTGGCCTCTGAAACTGTGCTCAACTTGGCTTATGCCCAGGTAAGCCAGTTTGGTTTTTCCTGTGGGGGACTGTGGGATGAGGGTGTGTTACATTTATGTGTATTTGTATATGCTTATGTATATGGGGTGTATGTGTGTACATGTGAGTGCCAGAATCAGCCTTAAATGTCATTTATTAAGAGCTGTCCACATGTGGGGGGGTGACAATGTTTAGCCTTATATCAATAGTGCAACATTATATGTACATTTTTGAGGCAGGGGTTGAGACAGGGTTTCTCTGTGTAGCTCTGGCTGTCCTCAGATTCACTCTGTAGACCAGGCTGGCCTGGAACTCAAAGAGATCTACCTGCCTCTGCCTCCCAAGTGTTAGGATTAAAGGCGTGTGGCTGCTGCTGCCCAGTTTATATATCTGTTATTTTTTAAGATCGGGTCTCTGTAACCCAGGCTAGCCTCAAACATATGGCACTCCTGCCTTGGTCTCTCTCTAGTATGGGGACTAGGTATCCATTGCCAAGTCCTTCTCTATGATGTTTAGATTATTCTGAATGTATAGTTCCTTCCCTCCTCTCTGGTGCTGGGGATCAAATTAGGAAGTAAGAGTCATCACAGGCTTCTACCAACATGTCTGTCATTACTAAGTCTTTTTGTAAAGACAAAACTTTAAACTTGAGCTAGGTGGTACCTGCCTGTAATCTCATCACTTAGAGACAGGTTGGAGAACTACTGCATTTATGAAGCCTGCCTAGGCTACACAGGGAGTTGCAGTCTAGCCTAGTCTACAATAGTAAGGTCTTATCATAAACAAAAGAAACCCAAACCCAAATAAAGCAGTACAAAAAAGAAGGAATAGGGGAATAGGACAAAGCCTGCTGGATTTCTTGTAGAAATCATATTGTTGTGTGCCTGTATTCTCTGGTAATGTGTTGTTTAGGATAAGGTAGCCTGTGTTGTGGAGAAGATCAGTCAGAGATAACCATTCAGGAGAAAACAACCAGAACCTAGCCCTTCTTGGTAGTGGACACAGCACATTTCTCTTTCAGCTCATCCTTGGAATCCCAGAACAAGCTTTAACCCTTCTCCACATGGCTATTGAGCCCATCCTGGCCGATGGGGCTATCCTGGATAAAGGCCGTGCCATGTTCTTAGTGTCCAAGTGCCAAGTGGCTTCAGCAGCTTCCTATGATCCAGTGAAGAAAGCAGAAGGTAGGAGCTGTATGAAGGTTGTTGGGTTGGCCAGCAGTTGCATCTGCCTGCTGCCATTTCACCAGCCCTGGCATTCTAATTATTGTAAAATTTGTTTATTTTATGTGTACATATATTTATATGTATGTACCACATGTATGCCTGGTGCCATGAATCCCCTGGAACTGGGTTACAAACAGGTGTGAGCTGCCATGTGGGTGCTGGGAATTGAACCTGGGTCCTTTGAACCATCTCTCCAGTCCCAGCATGCTAATTTTTAATTTTAAAAGAAATGAAACAAAACTTTCCATAGTATGGTATTTTCCCATATTTTAATGAATGGAACATATAAGAATACCTACTATATGGTGACTCTAAATAGCAAATTTTGAAAATTGAAGTGTTAAATGTTGATTTCCCTCCCATTCTCTCCCCCACCCCACCCCAATTATCAGCTCTGGAGGCTGCAATCGAGAACCTCAATGAAGCCAAAAACTACTTTGCAAAGGTCGACTGTAGAGAGCGGATTAGGGATGTTGCTTACTTCCAGGCCAGACTGTACCATGCCCTGGGCAAGACCCAGGAGAGGAACCGGTGTGCCATGATCTTCCGGCAGTTGCATCAGGAGTTGCCCTCCCATGGGGTGCCCTTGATTAACCATCTCTAGAAAAGACTCCCTGCTGGCTGTTATGTGGCTATCATCACACTCCAGGCTTGTTCATATCCCTCCCTGTCCTTAAGGGGTGATCGTCACATGTTATCTTGCCAATAAACTGTTTTGGTCCGTTTGTCTGAAGTGTTTTTCTGGGTTGAATTGCCAGTATCTTTGTAAGAACTGTGTGTATCCTCTCAAGAGATCTGCTTATACAGGGCTTGGTGGCACAGGCTTTGATCCCAGCACTTGGGAGGTAGAGGCAGGCTGATCTACATGGTCTGCATAGGGAGGTCAAGGCCAGCCAGTGCTACCGAGAGAAAGATGGCAAGTGTGAGGACCTAAGTTTGGAATCCAGACGCCCATAAAAGTGGGGGAGGCATGGCTGCTGTCTGCTATCCCAGCACTCAGGAGACGGGATTGCCCAAGCAAGCTGGCTAGTGAGAATAGCAGAGTCGAAGAGAACCTGAGGCTCAGTCAAATGGAGAGTGATGGAGAGGATACCTAGCCTCAGTCAGCCTCTCCTCCCCTCAGATATGCACACAGGCACATGAGCCCTCGTGTGGCCACAAGGTTGCTTTAAAAAGAATGTTTAGGGCTGGCAAAAATGTGTCATTGGGTATAGGAGCTTGCCACACAGATCAGACACTCGAATTGTATCCCCTAAACCCACATAAAAGATGGAAGGAGAAAACCAACTCCATAGAGGTGCCCTTTGGCTGCCATGCATGTGCCTACATTTTCTGACACACGTCACACACACATCCCTGATAAAAAAAGTTTTCTGATTTGTTGTGCTTTTTGTTAGTTTTTTCCAGTGTAGAGAATCCAACCTAGGACCTGGCACATGCTGGGCAAGTGCTCTGCCACCCAGCTATGCCCCAGCCCTCAGCAGGCTTTCACGAGTCTTGGGGTTTGCTTCTGCAGCTTCCTGTTCTGCCACCCCGGGCGAGTTCTTGTGTTTGGTGTTCAACACAGGGTTTCTCTGTGTAGCCTTGGCTGTCCTGGAACTCGCTCTGTAGACCAGGCTGACCTCAACTCAAAGAGATCCTCCTGCCACTGCCTCCTGAGTGCTGGGATTAAAGGTGTGTGCCACCACCACTGCCTGGCCAGGAGAAGGTATCTTTAAGTTTATTTATTTTATGATATTAAAACCAATAGCATATTTCACAACCAATTATTTTCTGTTTTTTGTTCTACATACATGTGCTTTTCTATATGGAAATGAGAAGTTATGATAATTCTTAATAAATTCTTAGAAATTCAGAAGAAAATAATTATTGAGGAGAGGGTCTGAGGCTTGGAAGGACCTAGAAGCTGTCAAACACTGATTTATGTGTGCCAACCCTACAGTTAAGCAGAGACAGCTATCATTGTGTGTTCGTGAATTTCCTCCTCTTGACACAGGGAAATGCCTGCATTTCAAGGCCAAAGCAGCCCACACCCAAACAGCTCTCAAAGCCACAAGGAACCAACCAAATTTTGCAGCTTCTGTCATTGGCTCTTTCTCTGTTAAATTTAAACTTCCTAATGAGAAACAGTTTCTCTCTGAGGCAGTGAAAAACAGCTCCATCCGCCAGAGAGTGTTTGCTGGCCAAAGACGGCTGCTTTGGAAACGGGCTCAGGGTAGACTCAGAGATACTAATTGGAGTGTTGGTGTTTGAAAATCTTTCCTTTAGTTTTTGTGGAAGTTGTATTTATAGAAATGAAATCACAATAATGGCTGTGTAGTTAAAAAAAAGCCAGAAACTATAGTGAGTTGTTTATGGTTTGGTTTTCTTTCTTTTTTTGTTTTTTGAAACAGGATTTCACTGTAGTTTTAGAGCCTGTCCTGGAATCAGCTCTTGTAGACCAGGCTGGCCTTGAACTCACAGAGAGCCGCCTGCCTCTGCCTCTGAGTGCTGGGATTAAAGGCATGTGCCACCACTGCCCTGCTCTTGGTTTGTTTTTCTTAGACATCAGCTCAGGCTGACCTCAAACGTGGATCTTGCTATCTCAGTCTCCCTGGAATGCTAGGTAAATGGGTGTATGCCACTGTATCTGGCTGATTCCTGTTTGTGGGGTGGGAAGACAGTGCTCAGGGTGACGCAGCACCTCACACGTGCTGAGCATGTATTTTACCACTGTGCTGCACCACCAGCCCTTGTTACTAGTTATTGTGTTAGCCAGACTCCCATGTCCATCAGCATAAAAACTCAGGGCTGTCAAGATGAATCAGGACTGACTGGAATTTGTAGGGCTGCGTGAAAAGTAAAAATGAGAGGTTTCTTGTATAAAAATTTCTGGTGTTAGGCTGTAGCTCAGTAGTGCATGAGGATCTGGAATTTATCTCCAGTGTCCTTTCTCCTAAAAAAAAATCCTGTAAAAGATAAAAGTGGCAACAGTAGTCCTTGGTTTTTTGAGACAAGGTTTCACTATACAACTATACAGCCCTTACCGGCCTAGAACTTGTGTAGACCAGGCTGGCCTCAACAGAGATCCGCCTGCCTCTGCCTTCCAAGTGCTGGGAAAAAGGCGTGTGCCTCCACCACCACCCGTTGCACCACTACATCTTAGATCCATGTTCTGAGGCCTTTATGAGCACAGCCAGGTCTGGCTTCATCCACAAAGTCACCTGTCTGGCCCTGCGCTCAATTGGTTGACTTCATCTTGGCAAGGAAGAAGTCCCCGAATCCAAAGCTAGCAAGCAACCTGTTGTTCCCAGCTGTCTGTCTGTGACTCAGCCTCCTAAGCTGGTCTTCAGGAGGAGATAGTAAGTCGAATGGAAAATGGAAATATCAGAGTGACCCCAAAACACAGAACTATCTGGGTAATAGTTAACTGGCATCCACCCACCCCAATGGAGAGTGTGGTGGGAGGAAGTTGGTAATTATGCTCTATATAATGGCATAATTCCAGGGGGTTTCACATCAAAGATCTCAGAATGGGTTGTCTGGTTAAATGGAAAGGGGGTCTGGTGAGAAAGGAATTAAAGTTTTATAGTCATTAACATTTGGGTCTCTTCCAGAGGCCTTCAGAAATTGTCCTCAAAGGAAAGGGGAACCCCAGTGGGCACTCTACTTAGCAGATTTGGTGGTGTGCTTCTTGACCTGGATGAGAATAGGTAACATTTACAGAGTGGTTAAGAGCACTTGTTCCAGAGGACCCAAGTTCAGTTCCCAGCACCCCCAATATTAGGCAGCTCACAACTGCATTTAACTATAGCTCCAGGGAATACAAGGTTGCCTTTTAGGCACCTGCACACATGTGACACAGATATATAAATAAAATTTTTTTTTTTAATTTTGAGACAGGGTCTCTCTAAGGTTTTTTTTGAAACAGGGTCTCTCTGTGTAATAGCTTTGACTGTACTGGAACTCACTTTGTAAACCAGCTGGCCTCAAACCCACAGAGATCTGCCTGCCTCTGCCTCCCAAGTGCTGGGCTTAAAGGTGTGCGCCATCACTGCCTGGCACAACAGTCTTAAAAATTGGGCAATAGCATTAATTCAGTTTAACAGATAAAATTAGGATGTAGGGAGATGAAATCACTTGCCCAAGGTCACACAACTAGCAAGTTGTAGAACAGGGATCCTAACCTCTCTACATTACCCAGATACGACTATTCTGGAAGGTCCTGTGTTTTTGTGAACATGTTTCCTGTTTGTTGACTAATAGTGTCATTTATCTAGTAGCCAGCATGTACTAGACACCACTAAAAACTTTAAACACCATCTCCAACACTTTAAGCACAGTAACCTCTCCCTTTAACCAACGAGGAAACCAGATTCCTGACACTGTGGCCTATGTAATCCCTGGTAAGGACCTGGTAAGCCTGGCAAGGTAAGGACCAGACAGAAGACTTAGTTCTTGGTGTGGCAGCCTCTACTGCCTGATGCTTTTCCTCTGTCCCCAGGCAGTCTTTGCCTTCATCCGTATGCCTGGACTATTTCTACTTGTTTTGAGTATTCTGGCGTTTTGCTTCTTGCAAATATGTCCATGGATGGATGAAGAGCTCTCTCTTAAACCCTGACATCTTTTATGATGCCATTTGTATTGCTGCCTTAAAAACCTATCATTTCACTACCTGTGGAAGGCAGCTTTTCAGGCTCTCTTTAGCTGTTCTGTTGAAGATAACTCAATGAATCAACTTCATTGATGATATGAATCCTGCTCTCTTGTTCTAGATATTCAAGCCTACGTGGCAGAACATTCCCATGAACAACGTGAGTAGAACACAGGCTACCTCAGGAAGGAGGGGCAAAACCTTGAAAGGACGTTGTGAAGCCAACCTCATGGGAGAGAAAATGATAAAGTCTTAGATTTCCATGCCTCCCCCCTCCACAGGGTTTGAGTTTTCTTTAAAAAAAAATAAGACTCAGATGCTGTGTTTACTTGTTTTCCTGGCAATCTGTGTTGTCAGGACAACAAGATCTGTTTGCCTAGAATAGGATTTTCTGATGTTCTTGGAGGGGGAGATGAAAGTGCAAAGCTGACTCTTGTTTTCGTATCTGTAGGAAGAAAATGGTTTCCTTGTGTGGGATGGCTCCTAGCACAAGAGGAGCTGAATGGCAATGACAGGCAATTACAGTGTTCTGCACTTTGTTCTAATTTGCTTTAATAAGAAAGGCCCATAAATTGATGGGATTTTTAGCACCATGCTAAGCATATCGGTAGTTAGCTTCAGTGAACACTTGTGTGCTAGGCACTGAGTTAGTATCGTCACACACATTATATTGTATTGAAACCCTAGACCAAGTCTGTGAGCTCCGTAGTATTACTGTCCCTATCTGACAACTGATGAAACCAAACTGAGAGAGATCAGATCAGTGGCCCAAGCTTACAGACCTGGTTATTAGTGGATGCGAGGCTTGACTGAAGTCCATCTTATTCCAGAGCCATTGCCTTTCAACCTCTGTGCTGGGTTATGCCAATGTTCTGCGTGTGATACCTGCCTGGACTGCAGGAATTTACAGTTCAAGGGTCAGACAAAACATATGAGTGAAGCCGGGCGGTGGTGGCTCACATCTTTAATCCCAGCACTTGGGAGGCAGAAGCAGGTGGATCTCTGTGAGTTCTAGGCCAACCTGGTCTACAGAGTGAGTTCCAGGACAGCCAGGGCTACACAGAGGAAACCCTGTTTGAAAAACCAAACAAATGATAAAAAAAACAAGTGGGGCTCAGATCATATAGTTTAGTGGTAAAGTGTTTTCCTAGCATGTGCAAGACCCTTGCTTTAATTCCCCAGCACCATAAAGCAAAAACCATAAATGAAGAAGAAAAGAATAAAGACATGAAGGTTGGCTGAGCATCAAATGATCTAACTGCTCTTAGACGTCAGAAGAGGGAGTCAGAGGTCAGGTCCTCTGGAACTGGAGTTACAGGCAGTTGTGAGCCATTATGTGGGTGCTGGGAATCAAACCCAGGGAATCTGCCAAAGCAGAGTGCTCTTAACTGCTCAGATGTATCTCCAGCCCTTGTACGGACATTTTAAACTTTTCTTTAGCGCTTAAGTTTTCTTTTGGGAGGTGAGTTTCGAGACAGGCTTTCTCTGTAGCTTTTGGAGCCTGTCCTGGAACTCACTCTGTAGACCAGGCTGGCCTAGAACTCACAGAGATCTGCCTGCCTCTGCTTCCCAAGTGCTGAGATTAAAGATGTGAGCCACCACCGCCCAGCAAGCATTTAAGTTTATATTGAATTTCTTTTTTTTTAGATTTATTTATTTATTATGTATATAACATTCCTTCTATGTATGCTTGCTGGCCAGAAGAGGGCGCCAGATCTCATTATAGATGGCTGTGAGCCACCATGTGGT
>LOJH01001799.1:0-26220 GCA_001685095.1 Ellobius talpinus
AAAGAACACAAAGAACTATAGCATTTGTTGTATAGACTGCTACAGAATTAGTGTCTGACCAGATAATGGCCAAAAGCGACTGGAGACATCACAGGTGTTATAAAGTCCTTCCCACCTTTTTACCTCAGCCATCACAGGTGACATTTTACTGCCACAAGTGAGGGGCAGACCACAGGACCCCTGAAATGCCCTGAGCCTCTGACTTACATAAAGCCACTCAAGGAATGAGGAACAGAGGACCACAAAGAAGAGAGGGACAGAACTTGGGGCTCAATGATGTTTTCATTCCCCTTTGTTTTTACTTCATTTTGTTGTTATTTGTGTTAGTTTCTTGAGGCAGGGCCTAATCTTTGTATGCCAGGCTTGGGTTATGTAGTTCAGGTTGGCCTCATACACCTGGCATTTCTTCTTTCTCAGCCTCCTGAGTCCTGGAATTACAGGTGCCAGCCACCAGGCTTAGTCCTAGGTCTCCTATATTTTAACCCTTGCATGAGACAAAGCATTTGTTTCATGAATCTGCCCCTAAACTAGAGGAGTGTTTGCTCTAAATGCTTCAAGCCTTGCCCTAAGCTTTCCTCTTCACTACTGCACAGGAAACTCAGTCCTAGGTGAAACAAATGAAAATCCCCCCCACGGTCCTACTGCCTGATGTGCTAGCTATTGGATTATCAGCTTGGAAAAGTCCTCTTCCAAGAGTGTTGCAATAGGACCAGGGGGAAATGCCACCAGTACAACAAGGCACACACTCATGGCAGAGTCGTTATTGTAGACACTGGCTATGTGGGACAGACAACCTCCCATGGAGATGTATGCATGGCTAGGAGAAATGAACACATTGTGGGGATGCCTGATGGATCCAGGAGTAAGATCAGCACCCTACTGTCTATGTATTAGAAGAAGGTGGAAACTATCCAATTTGGGAAAACCTAAGCCTTGTTATTGGATCGTCAGCCTCCTGAGAATGAGAAAATTTGTTCCAGGATGCTGGGCAGTTCATAGGGAGCTAGTGGCCCTAAGAGCTAAATTCCTCTGGCTTAGTGAACCTGCAGGGGTTGTTCAAAGCATACGTGCTCACCTTTGCTCCATGGGTAAAGAAAACTCAACCCATCTTTCTCAAGTTTCCAGACCTTTGCCCACCTGTGTAGGTGGATGCTGCTTGTTTGGTTCCCAGTTGCCCAGACCCCACACAGAAACTGGATTATTGCAATACTGCTTGACCTATTAGCTCATGCTTCCTATTGGTTAGCTCTTATATATTAAATTAACCCATTTATATTATTTTATATTTTACCATGAGGCTTGTGGTTTGCCGGCAAGTTTCCAGCACATCTGTCTCCTGAAGCGACAAGGCTTCTCACTGACTCTCTCCTCCTCTATCTTCTTGGAACTCCTGCCTTGCCCTACTCTGCACTGCAATAGGCCCAAAGCAGCTTCTTTATTAACCAGTGGTATTCACAGCATACAGAGGGAATCCCATATCACATCTGGTCAACCAGTTTCAATCTGTAGATGTCTGGGGAGGGGCAGGAGTGTCGCTGTTTGGTGGGTTTCCTTTATAACACTCTTGTTTTCTTCCAGAGGCCCTTCCTGATGTCCCAAGTCAGTCTTGTTCTATGTTTTTAACAGTAGCCAGTCCTCATCAGAGTACTGTTTCCCCATTTTTATTCAAATTTAAAACTAATGTGTGTACATCTGTGTATGTGCATACATTCGTGCAGATGCCAGAGATTGACATCAGGCCTCTTCCTCTATTGCTCTTTACTTATTTTTTTTCCCCTGGGAGTAAGCAGAGTCTCACAGTGAATGTGGTGCTTACAGCTTAAGCTGGGCTAGCTGACCAGCAAGCCCCTGGGATCCAGCCCCTCCCCAGCTCCAGGGTTACAGATGTGTATAGCTGCACAGCTTCTTAGCTGAGTCCTGGGTATCTGAACTCAGGGCCTCATGCTTTCACAGCATGTATGTGTGTGGTACCCACTGAGCATCTCCCCAGCTCTTCTCAGAGCATTTACCCTTGCTTTGTTGATGGCCTCTCAGCAAAATGACCAGTTCTAGGGAGGAAGAAACTAGGTTTTCCAGTCCACCACAACAGTATGTGCTTCAAAATGCTTCTTGAAGAAATGATTTTTTCTTCTTGAATTAAAACAATCTATGGCTCAAAAGCACAGGATGTACTTTCCCATCTATTAACTCTCCCACATCACGCCTTTATTGCGCACAAAGAGAACTATTATTCAAATTGTTACAAGTCAGGAAGTAAGGGTCTGAAGAAAAAGGTTAATTTGTCTGTGAGCCAGGCTAGGAGTTGGATGTCAAGTCTGTCCAGCACCCTTGCTTACATGACCTTCTTCCTCGCTCTTTCTATTCACCTAAGCCCTCCAGAGAAACTTCAGCAGTGCCTTCCCTCCCCCACACCTGCTGTGGGATCCCAATTAATAACAGCAGAAAGCATTTGCTATTGTTCTAAAGAGCTAGAAAAAATCAGTTCATTAGCATACCCTCCCTGCCTGCAATCAGCTAGGAAGATAAGGTGCTGGGGCCTGTTCTCTGCGTTTCTCTTCAGCCATCTGTGACTAAAAATGTTCTTTGCTGTTCACTCCTCTCAAGTCCTCATAACTGTAATCCATCCTCCTCCACCTCTCTTCCCACCATAGTAACAGCTCTCATCATTGTCAATAAAATTCCAGCACCGCCCCACCTCCCAAAGCCCCCTGCCCCTTCCCAGACCCTCCTAGGAGGCAGGAGTTTAGACTTTGTGCTTCTAGTGTGGACTCAAGGCTTGTGAGTGCCAACTCTCCAGGAAGGAAACAGATGCAGACTTCCCCCAGAGGACGAATCCGAGCTGTTGTGCCACCTCCTCTGCAAAGATCAATGCCCCACCCCTTTCCTGTGGTGTAAGCACTGGGTCCAATGTAGCTAAAACCCCCAGTGATGTGCGTTTGGGAATGCACTGTGTCCTCTGAACGCACTAAAAATCAGCCAGCTCAAATAGCAAAACATCCTTTTGATTCCATAGGAAAGGAAATCTACAGAAAGGCTGCAATCACAGCGCAAAGAACACCTGAACGCTCCTCGCTTAGATTTGCCAGCTGTTAACAGTGGCCACGTCCATCTTATCTTTTCTTCTCTAAACCTGCCCCCTCCTGAATCCACTTGATACAGATGGCAGTCCTGTTATTCCTCGCCCTTAAATTCTTTAGCGTGTCAGACCATTTTCCTAGCTAGCTGCAATGCCATGATCCCATCAGTACACCAGAGAACTATTATCCAGCTCAGAGTCCACATTCAGATGTCCCTAACTGTCCCAACAACGTGATGTGTATGTCCCTTTTACAGATAGGATTCAATCAAGGAAGGAATTGAGTTTGGCCGTCATGTCTTGTTATCCTGTAATCTGAACCTGGTTCTCAGGCTTATCACCACCGTATTTTCATTTTGAATTGTGTATTCCAGTTGTTTTGTAGAATGACCCTCAATTTGAGATGTGTGATTCCATTTGGCCCTGTCATCGGGAATATTACATTACCACTTGATGTCGGCCAGGTTGCTATGATGTAAGGTTGCCTTCCTTGTCCGGCCGATTAGAAATCAGCATTATTTGAGACTATATCTGAGGCCATGTGAATATTCTCTCCCCAACTTCTCCCAGTGCTGTAAGCACCCTCTGATAATTCTTGTCTGAACAATTAGAATAATGATGGTTGCAAACTGTGGTGTCCTGGCTCCGGCATCCCTTGTCCAGTGGTGGTTGCTCCTGTCAGCAGAGAGTTCCCCTCTGCCCAGTTTCTAGTGTTGCTCCAAGCATGCAGATTCCTCTCTGTACTGTTGGTCAATGTGTTACCTTCTCTCTGCTGTTAAGTTTTCTGTTGCTCCAATTAAGTATCTTGAAAGAAGCATGAACCCCTGGGCTCCTCTCTACTCTCTGTCATCAGGGCCTTATTTCTGATCTTTGCTGTGCCCCTAATACTTTCATTGTCTGAGAAGTCACTAGGAGGCATCAGCAACCACAATTGTACATTTCTAGCTTTTCTCCCCTGCAGATGGTAAGATCCCTCAGGGGTGGTAGCTCCCTCTTTTTCATCTCCCCAGCTCCTAGCAGTGAGTACTCAGTATCTACTATGGAGGAGTTGTTTCAACTAGGCATAAAGCGGTGACTCAAAATGTCAGAAAAGCTTAATTAAAAGACAAGCTTGGAAAACTTTCATTTATCGACTGCTCAGGGCTATGCTGTGCCTCTAACTCCATACCTCCAAGCAGCTCAGACTTTTACAGAAGATGCAAATGAACCCAGCTGAAACTGCACCCCTGTTCTGGGTTCTCTTACTTACAGATGAACTTACGTACCAGTGAATGTATCTCCCTGTGTCCTGTATTCTCTAACTATGCTAGGGAGTTCTGCTTCCCTGGATACGCTATCCTAGGACTTCTCAAGGAATCTCCTGGGAACCTTCTTAAAATTCCACAGCTGGGAGATGGCTCAGTGGATAAAGCGCATGCTCTCTGTGCGAGCATGGGGAACTGAGTTTGGATCTCCAGTGTCTGCAGAGAACCCACGCATGGTGGTGCATACCTGTACCCTCAACACTGGGAGGTGGAGATAGAAGAATTTGGGGGACTTGCTGAGTCACCAAGGTGAGGCTGGCTGTCTGGGTCTGAGAATGATACCACACTTGTGATAGCGAGGCACTGTAGTACTCCTATCCCTGTGAATTTGCTATTGCTGTGTTATTTTAGTGCCTCAAATCTTTGACTTTCCTTCAGTATAAAGAAAGGTTATTATCCCCCATAGTTCCTCTGGAAGGATGTCTCCTCTCATTAGCAACTGGCTTATGAGCACCCACTGTGTGCGTTCCTATCTTAGGTTCTAGGAACCATAACTTTACAAGGTGAGATCATACCTGTCACATATTCTTGTAGAGGCAGACTATAAATTAAGCAGATAGACCAACAAAGAGGTAACTGGAAAGCCTGGTCAATGTCGTGGAAAACGAGGGGGAGTGACCAGCTCAGAGGTGTTCCTTATGATCCGTGATCAGGGAGAGTCTATGAAAAAAGAGATAACTGAACAGAGATCTAATAAAAAGCAGGGAGGATGGGTGACAGGCAGCCTGTGAACAGCTGGAGGGAGGCAGAGCTTCCCAAGCAGAAGGCAGAGCTAGGGCCAAGCCTCAAAGGAAGCAAAAAGTGTAGAATGTTGTTGCCCCCTCAGATAGTGAGTGATGGATGGCAAAGAGCTCAGACAGGAGGCAAGGCTGAGGTCAGGGTCTGGCCTTGTGATGTGTAACAATTCCATTGTAACTGAAATGGAGAAATCACTGAAGAGTTTTAAGTAGAAGAATGATTGCATTTAATTTATGTTTTTAAATGATCATTCTGGCTGCTACATGAAAAATGTATAGTAATAAGAGCTAATGATAATAGCGAACATTTATTGATTGTACTTATTATGTGCTGGGCATTGCTGAGTGCCTTCCTATATTAGCTCATTTAATGCTCACAATAACTGCACGAGCTAGGTACTATTATTGCTCTCCTGTCACAGATGAAGAAATAGAGACAAAGAAGCTTGAGGAAGCTTGTTCGGGGAGGAGCATATGGCTGTGAGGTTGAAAAGTGCTTGCTGTGCAGATGGGAGGACCTGAGTTCGAATGCCCAGAATTCCCTCAATGGCCAGGCATGGCAGCAAGCATCTGTAATCCCAATACTCCAATGGGGAAATGGGAGGTAGAGACCAGATGTCCCCAAAATTTCCCAGGCCAGTTAACCAAGCATATGTATTTAAAAAACAAACAAAAAAACCCAAAATATCAAATTCTATCTCAAACAATGTAGAAGATGAGGACTGACATCAGAGATTGTCCTTCTGACGCCCATGCTTTGTGGCACGTGCACACCACATTCACACACACACACACACACACACACAAAGCTCACTCCATCATGCAGTAACAAATATGTGTAAGAGTAAGATTTGAACCCAGGCGATCTGTCTGTAACACCCAGAACAGAGCCCTCTGTTTCACGCAGAGGAGGATGGAGGCTGAGCAACTCCCTAGGAAGGAAGCTCCGCAGCCCAGCTGAGCATGGCCCAACTTGGACTAAGGTGTAACTGTCCAAGGGAAGTGGGCATTGTAAGAACTGTCAGGGACCTGCAGGTGGGGGTGAGACAGTCAAGGATATGGAGACATTAGACCGATTGCTAAGTGTTGGACTTCAAGAAGACTGGGGGTGTCTCTGTGTTCAGGAAGAGAGATACAAGGGCGTGTGCTGAGTGAGATTTGGCCATGCGAATGGTTACGTGACCCTTGAAGCATCCTCATCTGGAGTTCAGGGAAGGGATCTGGTGTAAATGCTGGCAACAGCAGTGCATGCTGGACCCTCAGCCACACAGTGAGTGTGGGAGGAGAGCAGGAGGGACTCTGTATCCCACAGGACAGGGGTCGCTGATATAGAGGTGAAAGGGAGAGAAGAGAATCACAGCCATGTGGGGAGACAGTGACCAAAGCAGGGGGGAGGGCACTAGAATGTGGTTGGAGAGGATAAAAGACACCTGTGCTCACAAGTGGAACTCAAGATCCCAGTCAGTCCAGCAAGGGGCAGATGGGTGAGGGTGCTTTCTATGAGCCATGAATATATAAGAGAGGCTATCGTTGGCTCAAGACATTCTACCGCCACCACTACCCTCCATTCCTTAGCAACAACATCCCAGTAAGGCACAAGCTATTTAGAACAAAATCTAGTTTTCTAGTGTCCATTATAGTAAGTATATATAAGAAATAGGTTTTGTAAACAAAAGTGCCAAGAGAAATTTCTAGAAAGAATCTTTAAAGATGGCCGCTTAATAGAAATACGTCCTTTTGTCATGCACACTACCCAGAATGTGACTTGGATGGTTGGTGCCCCAGCAACCATTGGGTACATTGCAGAGTTTTCTCAGGAACGTTACCCAATAGTAATAAGTGGATACTTACCCATGTAACAGGTTGTTCTCTAAACGTTTCATATATTTTAAACTATTAACTTCAAATGATGTAATAATAAAGAGCAAAAACCCTTAGTTTGCATGAGAATACATGGACATGAAAAAGTTACATAACTTATACTTGATCCCATAGCTAGAATACAGCAAAACTATTATTCTAATCCAAGCAATACAGTGTAGCTCTTGGCTACTTTGCCATACTCTTCGAGAGGGAGATTTGTGGTGCCAATAAACAAAAGGCTGATGAGTGTAGCCTTGGAATCCACTGTAAGCAGCTGCTTCAAGGCCAGGCAGAAGCTCAGAGAGCTTTGCTCTCCAGAATTACAGTCTGGCCAGCCCAGAGGTAGAAAAGTAAGCCTGCTGTTAGAGTGACTATATTGAGGGACAGTGGAATCTACCTGAAGAAGGGAGGAAGGTGAGCTTCACTATGGTAGGACTCTGGGTTCCTCTTCTCCACATGGAGGCCCTGAGTAGGATGCTGGCCAAACCCCTCCTTGATCTACAATTCTGAGCTTCTCTTGGTGCTCAGTAATTATTTGTTGAATGAATAAATGAAGAGATGTGTGTGTACTGGCAGTACACATATAAAAGTAAGATTATAATATGCCTATAGGTATATTTGCTAAGCAAATGGATATTAGGCAAAGCAATTACTCTATCTTCAGGAAATGGAAGGTTAAAACACCAATACCAGTATATACATCAATAATGCTATTTTATAGTTACATTCTAAGTAAACAAAGCAAAGTACAACTTTTCCATATTACTGGATATTCTGAGCCCATATTCTGGGACTTTGAGATACATGGTGGGATTTTCCATGAAGACTTAAGCAGGGCTAAGCATGTGGCTGCCACACTGAGCATATATAGGAGAGGCTATATTCATCATAGGAATCTGGTCACCACAATTGGGTCACTTCTTCTTCACATGCCATAAAAGGTAAGAAGAACTGGTGGAAAAAGGACCATGGGGCTAATCAGAGCCCATTAGAAGCTGCTCCACGGTCAACCGAAATAGCACTGAGATTTACCATCACACAAAGCGCCAGCTCCTAGTGTGCCATCTGCTTTAACCTAGTTCATAGTAACTCAGGACCATGCACTTAGGAAGAGTGAGTCTGGACCAATGATTATTCTTCACTGTACACCATGATGCACTGCACAGCCTTCTAGGCAGCAGTGGGTAACTGTCGCCCCTTGAGATGACCTTCAGATGAGCTGGAAAGCCTCCAGTAGGGGCTAGCCTAGAGGGCATGGTGTGTTTCTTGAGTTTCTGATGGTGCTGAGGTAATCAAGCCAGATGCACTATTATATACAAGTGCAGTACTATGAGGGGCAGTATGTAACATTTTATAATCACGAGATGCATGATACTGGTATATGTATTTCTGAAGCCCTACTTACTATCATTACAGTGCCCTTCTTCTACTCATAAACACCAAGTAGACGATAAAAGAACCGTGCTTATTCAGCAGACACCCACTTCATCCTCCTGTGATGCCATTGCTGCAAAGTAATACAGATGTTGATCTACCTTCAATAACTTTGTAGGCAACCTGTGGATGTTTGCAGAGTAGTGGCATTGACTCATGCACTGCTTAGACCATCCCCATCACTGACTGGTACTCATGCACTGCTTAGACCATCCCCATCACTGAGGGGTGTGTATGTACTTATTTGTATTAGTGCATTTAAACCTCTTGTAATCCTACCAAGTAGTTGCTCTTTCCAGCTCTATCATAGGAGTAAAATGCTAAGGCTCAAAGAAGCAGATTCTCTGCCCTAGCTGTGGGAGGCAGTGCCAGCAGAATAAGCTGGTGTGAGAGAGGCCCCATCCATGCCCCATCTGCTGGTATGTAGCTCTCAGAGTATGGTACTATTTTTCTTTCCTTTTAGCAACACATTTTGAGACCTGTGTCCTGCAGAAGGTACCATTGAGTCCTCTTCTACAATGATCCTTGGTTCTGATGCCTAGGTCACTAGCACTCTGCCCTTACATTAGCCAGCCTGCTTCCCTGACACGATGCCACCGAGAGCCGCTGGACAAGCAGATGAAGACTGTGGCTGGGGAAGAACTGAGGAGATGAAGAAAGCAAGGGAGAGAGCTGGCCGCTCCCCACCCCCAGCCGACAAGCAGTCAGCTCCCTCTTCTCCAGCAATTACTGGCTCTAATTAGCAGCTTTCTGCAGATCTGAGCAGGAGACTGACGCAGGCACCATCCCTGGCTTACACAGCGAGCATTTCAAGAGAGCACAGCAGAGTCCCGAGAAAGGCCCCTGTCCAGTCCCTGTCTGGAAAGTCCTTGGCAGTCCAGAAATCCGGAAGCAGATTGGGAAGAGTTGAGGGAAGACCTCAAAAATGGCACCAGCAGCAGGGTGGGTTTTGCTTCCCTTACTGGGCAGCGATCTAAATGCAGTGATATAACTTCCACCGAGGCCCTGGGTTTTCACCATCAACAGTTCTCTGGTGTGAGGGGCCGTGGCTGGTTATATTGTGGCAGCGTATGGCTCTGATTCCTGAAGCTAAGTCATTAGCCTTCTGACCCAATTACAGGACTTATCGGGGGGAGAACAATGTAGTCGGATCCAGCTCCTGCAGGATCTTCCAGGAAGTGCCTGGCTCCAAGCCTGATTCCATTCCCCCCTCAAACACGTCTGCGTTCCAGGATTCAGAGGCATATCTGAGCTTAGAAGACACGCGGTAAGGCTCCCTGGAAAAAGAGTGCAGGTTTTTCTACAAAGCAGGCCTAGCGACTGGAGGACTTTAGACTCCACCCTTAGCTCTGACTCCTGACGGATGTGACCTTGGGTGAGTTATAGCTCTACTCGGGGTCAGTGGTCACCTCAGAGTGAAGGTCACATTCATGACCTTGAAGGTCTCTGTCAGTATGCCCACTTCCAATTGACCGTGAGTCAGTACTGTCGTGACTGAAACATTTAGTTAAGCAAACCCAGAAGATAATATATAATCTAAAACAAGTTACACATTTATAACCAGTTTTTATACCAAAGAACCAGGAGGTCCTTTCTTTGTTCTTTTGTACTTTTTTTTTAAACAAGGGTGCACTACATAGCTCAAGCTAGCCTGAAGCTTGCTTATTGCCCCAGGCTGGCCTCAAATTCACAATCCTCTTGCCTCCACCTCGAGGGTGCTGGAATTATAGGCATGTACTATCACGGCCAGCTCCTGCTTCATTTGTAATGTAAAATTCAGCTACACACGAGCTTCATAATCCTGAATGTAAAAAGTGAACAAACAGTTATGTAATTCTGTATCTTGAGGTTGGAGGAACAATGAAGGGGAAAGGGTTGGAGAAAAAGCAGCCACGAAATTGTGATTGCCCATTGCAGCTATCTGCAGAGTAATAAATGTTGCTGAATCTGTGTCATTTAGCAAAAAAAATACTACAAAGAAAAAATATTGCAGGTTTAGTATCTTAATTATGTAGATTTTACATTCAATGCACTCTTGCCAAAATAAATTGTGTATATTATGTAAAAAGCAAATGTTAATTAAAACTGTATCTTGATAGCATGCTTGGTTCACAAGACATTCTGAGCATATGAGATTATGTGGCACACATTAGCTACAATCAACTCAAACTGAAGGTCCAGGTCATTTTAGTGATTCATGGGAATCAGACAGTGTTGGCTGCTCCTGGTATCTGACAGCAGAGCCTCACATATTTATATAGGAGACACAGCTTGATCCAACTTATTTTTCTAGATGAGTGAAGTATCTCTGCCTGCTCCAGAGTCTCATAAATGAGACAGCTCTGACTTGAGTTCCCATTAATTAGCTGTTTAAGACAAAGCTACTGGGTGATCACTGCATCCTGGCTACAAAAATAAAATCCCCAACACGGAAATGAGGCTGGGGTAAAGACACAGAGAACTGGAGGTTGCCATATCCATCACTTCTCTCTTTCCCTCTGCTACCCTGAGCTCAGATGTCCCCAAGATCCGGGGATCATCCATCCGCCTAGATAGGTGGGTAATTGCATTCTTGAGCCACAGCATCTGGTCTGCTCTGAACATCTTCACTACTGAGCTGTGTGTTCCCAGCCCAGGATCCACATGCTGCAGAATTGATTCTTCTGTGCTCTCCGAGAGGCATGGCTCCAAAGCTAGTTTAATTATAGGCGTTTAGACACACCAAGATGAATACCTTGAGAACAACTGCTCCGACGCGCTGCTCTGGCAAGCATGCACTTTGGGTTTTTGTTGTTGTTGTTGTTGTTGTTTTTTCTCACTTTCCAATTTAACAGTCAACTGTGTGCTGCATGTAAGTGATCTGTAATCAGCAGAACACTAAAATGCCATGTGTTAAGAAAAGGTCAGGGGAGAGTTTTCTGACAGGAGCCTGGAGCCACACAGCCTGGTTTTGAATGGCAAGGTTGTCACTTCTACTGGGGTTTTACGGTCAGTTAGCTCCCAGGTTTCTTACTCATAGACCAAATGAGATGCTCAGGTAAGCTGCAAGCACTTTCCACCTGCCTCTATGGATTAGGGGAGAATGGCCCTGCAATGCTGGCCTGCCCAATGTGGACGTTGCTGAAGGAGTTGACCATTGTCAGGGCTAATAGACTTCAGTCTCATTGTTTCTTAGTCGTTCCTTAGAAGTTTTGTGGTGCAAGCAAGCCAATGTATATCTTGGAGCTTCAGTCTCACTGACTGATGGGAGTGATGTTGCCCACTTTAATAGGAAGAGATAGGAAGCTGTAATGAGGGAAGCAGAGCAGAGTGCAAGGGCAGCAGCTATATGTTTGGTGGTGAAGACTTGATTCATTCATCTATCCTGTCAACATTTACATAGAGTTTTCATTCAAACTCAAAGACATATGTATGTATGCACAAAGTGATGTCTCTGTGTGAATGTACTCTCACATGTACCTGTGCCTCTGTACACATGCATGCATGCTTGTGTATGTTGCTGGGGATTGAAGGTAAGACCTAATGCATGCTAAATAAAAACTCAACCACTGAACTACATACCTGGCTATCTTTTTAGCTTTATGTGTGTGTGTGTGTGTGTGTGTCTTGTGGGAGGAGAGGAGGTGTGTGTGTGTGTGTGTTGCATGCACATGTCTGTAGATGCGAGAAGTGTCTTCCTCTGTCACAAGAAAGATCTCTCACTGAACTGGGAGTTTGACAAGTGAGCTAGAATGTCTGGCCAGAAAACCCCAAGGACCATCCTATCTCTGCCTCCCCAGTGGTGGCATTACCCTGCCACACCTGGTTATATCCAGCTTTTTATACAGGTGCTGAGAATCCAAACTCAGATCCTCATGTTTATGTAGCCAACAATTTACCAACTGAGCCATTTCCCTGGCCCATTGTTTTGCCTTTAATCTGGAATAGAGTGTCACAAAGTTGCCCTGGCTTGCTTTGAACTCCTTCGGCAGTAACTTGAGCTTTTAATCTTCAGACTTCAGCTTTACAAGTAGCTGGGATTATAACCTGTGCTACTAGGCCCAGCACAAAGACTACTTTTCAAAAGAATTTTCTGAGGATAAGAGGAGCCATGGAATGCATAGCCACTTGGCTGCGTAACTCCCCAAGACACAGTGTGGCAAAGTAGGGTAGGATGGGCGATTGTTGTTTCCTTTCTCTGTGTGCTGACCTGCCTCTTTGATCTTGCTCCCATTATTTTTTTCCCTTGGCTTGGGGGCACCTGGTGGCTTTTGCTCAGGTTTTGTCCTTAAGGATTTCTGGAAGGACAGTGAAAGAGAAGAGGAAAGGAGAAGGAGCTGTTTCCTGCTTCTGTTTTCCATGGCATCCTCTCAGCCATATTGGGTACCAAGATCACCATCATCAGCTGGCGGTTTCCTGCCTGGGATGCAAGCCTTCTTCCTTGATCTCAGGCCTAGAGCAAGCTCCTCAATGTCCACATCAGCGATGTTCTCTCAGATTTCAGCACCACCTAGGTGTGTTCATTGAGTTCTCTCACCACCAGCCAGTAAAGCTCTCAGCAGCACCTGTATTGCACACCTGCACTCTGGGAGTGGGACACGGCCTTGCATGGATGTCTATGTTTCATCTTCAGCCTTGGTTCCACCTCTCCTGGATTCTAGCACTGGTTGGGCAGCATCCCCAGCTCCCTTTGCTGCTCCCAACAGCATGGTTTAGTGAGAGGGGACCAGAGGGCTATGGAAGTCTCACAACCCTCTTGGTTCATCAGTCTGTAAGTTTGGCAGTTGCACCCTGTGCTCATTAATATTCCTTATCTCATGTTTCCCATTTGCTCTGTGAACTCTTCAAACTATTTTATAATCAGTCCCTTTTGTGAACTATCAAACATCCTTTTTCCTTTTTTAACTGACCCTCGCTGGTATACTTCCTGAACATTTGAGCATGGACATCAACATCTAAAAATGAAGGAAATGCAGATATCTACTCTTGCTTTCAAAGTTAATACCCTAAAATCCAATCATCCATATTCTGTAGATCTTAAAAATAACATCGACTAACTCCTGTTCTACCTTCAGATTTTACTGGCATGTTGTCTCTTCCCAAAGGCTTTTGGGGCTTTTGAATTTCTATGTCTCCACACAGCAGTTAGGACTTTTCTATCTAATCTCTCACAGGGCAACAGATTGATTCTTTCTGTGTTTATGTCCTTCAGTGAGAGTTTGTTAGCACAAACAACTGAAGCTATCTTGTACCTGGCCATTGGCACCTAGGAAAGGGCTTATTTTATGCAAGATGTCAAAGAAAACTGTACGAATGAATGAGTAAATGGATAGCCACAGATATTCACTATAACTATAGTGAAAAGTCACAAAAAGTGAATATAGCCAACGTGATGGAAATAGACAAGTCTATACAAAAGGCCACTCAGTGGGTCAGTACAAGCATGATCTTTACCTTGAACATTTCTCAAAGTGTGATCTATGAGTTAAAGCCTTCAAGCTCTCAAAAATTGCCGAGTCTTAAAATGCAGATTCCCAGGCACTGCCTAGAAGTTTTATAAACTCTTCCAAAGACGCTGATGTGTTCTGACTCTAGGGGACTCCTAGTCTCACATGTAAATTGCAAAGATTTTTACAATAACCCCCAAAATGCATTTTATCATACTGGTTGGGCAAGACAAAACTAGTCAACCAAGAATACCAAAAAACCAATTTGTATAAGGTGTGCAGACAGTTGAAGAAGTAATATAACCTCAAATTTTAATTCTTCAATAATTTCATACACATGAACAATGTTTTGATAATATCAACACCACATTCCCTCTCCAAGTACTTCCTGATGTTGCCTCTGGTCACACCACTCTCCTGACTTTCTGTTCTTCTCCCATAGTCCACTGTGGCTAATCAGTATTGTCCTTATGTACATGTGTGTAGAGCCACCTAATGGAGCATGGGCGCCCAAGCGGGGGCCACTTCCCTGAAGAAAACTGACTCTTATACCAACAGCCTTCAACTGTCCAAGCTCCTAAAAGAGGGAGCTTTTTACCCATCTGTGTTGGGATTTTCTCTGGTCTTCTCTTGTGCAGGTCTTGTGTTGGCAATACCACCGCTGTGAGTTCATGTGTTTGGTGGCTGTCCTATGGCCTGAAGACACTGGTTGACAGCAGCGCTCTATGACCTCCAGCTCTTACAGTATTTCCATCCCCTCTTTCAAATGTTTCCTGAGTTATGTGTGGCAGAGTGTGGTGCTGTGTGTTTCCTTTGGGGCTGAGCACTCCACCCATCACTCATTCTCTGTGCTCTCATCAGCTGTAGGTCTCTGTATTAGTTCATGTCAAGTGCAAAATGAGGCTTCTCTGATGAGGGATGAGAGCTGCACTAAGCTATGGCTACAGGGAGAAGTATGTAGAAGAAAATTTGATATTGTATATGTTCAAGAAGCTTTTAATCATAGAAAAATGGTGTAACAAAAATATTTTTCTTCCCTGAATGGCCAAATTACTTGGTCTTCTGATTTTCCATGATCTTCTCACATCCTGGTAATGAGAATATTTTTTCAAGAAAAAATTCCAAATCAAATTATCTTTACAAAAAAGAAAAAAGGGTCAGGGTGAGGAGCAGTCAGTCCCTACCCCTAACCACCTCCAGCATCATTCCTCTGGGTTCCTCAGGCTATGGATGCCTCATTGCCTGTCACCCATGGGATGTGTGATATAATCATTTTCTTAAAGCTTGCTCCAGCCACCCAAGAAGTAGAGCTTGACAGTTGGTAAGCCATTGAAATTTCATACTTAAGACATCAAAGCTGGCAGCCTTGCTTTCAATTCTCCTCAGCTCAACTTCTTAGCAGAAAAATTTCTTGAAAGCGCTTGATCCCTTAAAGTTATTGGGCACCATATTTATCCAAAGCCTTCCTCGGGACAGCGATGTGAAGTTGGAGAGCACAGGCACGCCGTTTATTAAAAAGCTTTGCTACGTGCAAGGTGGGAGTGGAAAAAGATGGTTGTAGCTCATCAGCTCTGAGTTCTATGAGTCCAGTTCTCAATGGTGTGCACATACTGTCCTGGAGTGAAGTATGTCCACCAGTGTCATAGGAGTTCATCTTGGGAGTGACTGTCTTCCAGCTAAGCCAAAAGTTGACCTTACCAGACAAAGCCTAGTGGCACACTATTAGGAGTCTCCACAAAGGAGGATCTTTCATCCTTACAGCATAACCCGTCTTGGCTGAGCTCCTTGCAGGGGTGGATGCTTCCAGCTCTCTCTCTCTCTCTCTCTCAAGCCTGCTTCCATAGAGACGGGCCCACTGCTTGGCAGATGGAAGAAAACAAACCCGATTTCCTATAAAGGAATAATCAAAAAATGTTCCCTGGCATTTGATTACAGCCCTGGCAATGGAACCTGGGCTGTAAGCGCCAATGTACTGGTTCAGAGCAGACAACTTGATGGGCATTGACAAGGCCCAAGTGCAGTCACAGTTTGGCCTTCCTCTCTCCCAGACAATGAAATTGCCATAAAGAACTTGGCAGCCACCCGCCACTGGTCCTGGGACTCCAGTAATGTTCTACTTTAATCTGTTCTAACATAAGGAAACCTTATTCAAACTCAGATTCCTTCTGGTCAAAACCAAGAGTGGAAGAGGGTGAATTTCATGGTCTGATATTCTCGTCCTTGTTACTCCAGCTACAGGCCACATTTTATAGTGAAATGAGAGAAGCCAGATTTCCCTGGGTACTCACTACATAGGCAAGACTGACAGGATTTTATGTGTTTACTTAGTTCTCAAAATAACTGTGAAAGTAGAGTCCCATCTTACAGATGAAGAAACTGAGGCAAGTGTACCATGAATTCTAATTGGTCTTAATAACAAAAACCCAGAGTCAGATATAGGGGTTAATGCTGAAAGATCAGAGAAGCAAAGGAGCCAATCCTCAGACCAGAGTGGGCAAGATCCTATCTCCACAAATCCTCAGACTGAATACTCTGAGCTCTTGCCTCCTCCCGCCTTCTATTCCTCTCTCTGCCCAGCCATATCCCTTCCTATCTCCACCTCCCTAGTGCTGGGATTAAAGGTGTGAGCCACCACTGCCAGGCTCTGTTTCTCTTTGAGACTAGATCAATCTAGTGTAGCCCAGGGTGACCTTAAACTCACAGAGATCCATCTACCCTGCTTCCCCAGGGCTGGAATTCAAGGAATGTGCCACCACTGCCTGGCCCTTATGGCTAACTAGTGGCTCTCTCCACACTCTGATTTATTCTAGGCAAGCTTTATTTGTTATATCACAAACAAAACATCACCACAGGCAAGGGTTAAAGAGCTCATCCTAGGTTCTGAAGATAGTCAGTGGAGTAATCAGAATGGGAGCCCAGGCAGGATTCTCCACAGTCCACATTAGAACTCTTGTAGCCACTCTACCTGTTGTCTCCCGGGTATATGTAGGAGCCTGCACCTTTTGGTCCATATGCTTGTGGTCTTCCCTTCTGTATACCTGCCTTGAGTTTAACTTGGCCTAAGGTCCATAACAACTCAGATCTACTCACCACTCTGTCTTTATGGCCTTAAGAGAGAAACCACATCTCTGAGCTTTGGTGACTGTTCCTATCTGAAAAGACAGGTATCGTTAAACTAGTCACTTCTCTTATTGCTAACTAGGAAGTCTGCTGTCTCTCCAAGTGTTCTCCTCATTATAAAAAGTAGGAGTATACTTAGCTGCTTCCCAGATTTGTTTTGGGGGATCAGTAAATAGATGGCAAGAATAGCAATGAAGGCTTTTGGCCAAATATAAAACACTATATATATGCAGGGTTGTCATCAGTGTTGATGTCGTCATAAGCAGTTTCTCCTGGACAGATGCCACTGTGTACTGATGGTGGACTGTAAGTTACCATATTTTTGGTGACACAGTAGTACTCTTGAGAGAGAGAGACAGATGATAGATAGATAGATAGATAGATAGATAGATAGATGATAAATAATAGGAAGATAGATTAAAAAATCTCCTACTAGGAGTGTATTCTATAAATCTAATTCCACATGTATGTTAATAGATATTATTGATCATTGCATTATTATTAATTTAACAATATTAGAGATAGTGATAGAGGTCTTCAGTAGGGAATTAATTAAAAGCACCACAGTAAGGAAATTCAGTGGGAAAGACTCTGGAGCATTTCTATATATACTGTATGAATTAATAATCTCTGAGATGTATTATTTTCTGGGAAAGTAGGCTGCAGTGTAGTTTATGTAGTCTGGACCATAGTATTACAAAAGAAAATAATTGAGAAGTTTTTAATAAAGAAAAGAAAGTGCAATGTGCATACATTCTTGTATATTTTTGATCATGTCTAGAAAAATACATTACAGATTGGAACCGAGTGTTTTCCTCTTGGGAAGGAAGTTGGGAAGCAGGGCTGTCTACTGCATGTATTTTAGGGCTGTTCTACCAGGAGGCTGTGTGTTTCATTTATAGCAACAGAAATAAAAGTACCATAAAAATGCTGACTCCCTAACTAGACATTAAGCTCCAGAGGAGTAGATCCACATCACCCTCTTGGGGCCAGTAAGTAGCCGCCCACACCACAGGCAGCCCTTGGGGCTCTCCTCATCTCCTCCTCTGCTGTGTCTACTCTCCTTAAATCCTACCACAGCTGTTCTGTGGACAGAGAAGTAGAATCTGATCTTTTCTGCCACTATGGATACCTGTCTATGTTGTTCAATAGAATCCCTCCTTAGGGCCTCTGTATCACTCACTCACCCAACACTTCCTAGTTCCCCGTCTCTGTTCCCTTCTCACTTCCTAGACTTTCTTTCCTGCCAAGAAAGAAGCCCAAAGTGACTTCTTTAAACCTATGTCAGATCAGGACATTATTTACTAAACCCCTGCTGGGAGCTTTCCATTTTGCCCAGCAACAAAGCCAAAATCACTACCATGGCTTCTGAGCATCTCTGCATATAGATTCCCATTGACCCACCATCTCGCTCTAGTCATCCTGAGTCTTTAGTGCTCCTTGTCATACATGTACCAGCTGGTTCTTACTTTATTCAATACCCTCTATCATTCTTTCCCACTTTATCCTCCTCACACCCCATCCCACTTCATCCTTCAATGAGGTAATATTCCCTCTTGACCTGATTTGTTCATTTTTCCACACAGCCTTTATGTCTCATCATTAAGACCAATATCATGGTCTGCAGTAGAAATGGTGGTAGGTACATGGAGTTTCTGATAAGTGCCAGCCAACTGCCCCCCCCCACAGAATTCCTTCAGAGAATAGACTCCATCTGAAGTGACAACATACGCTAGTACCTAGCAGAGTCTTGATGCTCTCTGGTAAATTAGTCATTATGTATCTAACAAATGAGCCTTACAAGACTCTGTGAGGATTCTATAGCCTAAAACTTTTGCTTTCTTTTCCTACCACTAGCAAGATTACAAATAAAAAGGCCTCTAGATAGAGTGCAGATATATTAGAAATGGAGAACTTAGAAGCATAAGCTATAATTTCCACCCAGATTTCATGCCAGTGTAGACCCAACACAACCTAAGTGGCAGTGGCAGGAATTAGAAAGGAACACCCACAGCAGACCTTTATTTGGAAACTAAAGTGGCTTGGCTAACAAAGCTCTCTTTCCATGTCCACCTTGCAAGTTCAAAGTTGCTACACACAGCTGAAGACATCAAATAAATAAGTGAAGACACTTTGGAAAGCACTCTGACTCTTTGTCAAAGTTCTTATTGTCCTCCCTAGTAATTCACACTAAACAGCTAATGAACATCCTTTGCCAGTCAGACCCTGAGGAGGCTACTCAGATGAATCATATACTTCAAGGAGCCATAGTTAGTTGAAGGATAGTGTTTGAAGCGTCCCCCTTTGATCCATGCCATTACTCTGCAATGAGCAGATAGAAGAATTGAATTGGGCCTTGCTGATCAAGAACTTCAGCTCCATAGCCAAACAGACACTGAGGTAAAGCCCCAGCTCTTCTCTCTTCTCCTTCCAGGATCTGGAGTTAATTACTAATGTTCTGTGCCTCAGTTTACCCTCCTGGTAGGTGGTATAATTGCTTCCCAAAGCTCTTGACAGATAGCCAGTTGTTATGATTGACATGTCTTATTAATGCTATTTGCAATAGTGGTCACATTGGACTTATTTAAAGTCACATGATGCTTAGGATTTAGAATGGATTCCTTAGCCGTTCAAAACTACATTCTCTGATTATCTGTGTACTCACTACGAAAGAAGCAGGTTGATAAACAGAATCGCTCATGGTCTTGGAAGCAGACAAAATGACTTCAAGACTAGCTTTCTCTTTCCCAGATAATGGTCACTCTGACTCTCATCAAGATCACCAGTCTCCACTTCAAAAATTAACCTCTGAAGTGCCATTAGGAAGGCAGCTAAGTAGACCCCTGCTGTTATTCCAACTTCACACATCAATCACTCTGACCTCTGGAAGAGGAGAAAAAGTCTTGGCCTTCTATGTCACTGGAACCTTTGACACTGGTGATTATATGCTGACAGGTCTCGGAGATGACTAACAGCCAGAGATTCCAGCCTGAAATGGGTCACGCTTGAAATTCAGGCAAGCTGCTAACAGAACTGGGTGCAACATTGCTCATCCCGAGCCACGGGGCTGCACTGTTTTTATACACTCATTCCACATCCATCAAGTGCCTTTCTCCTGCCAGGAACTGGGCCAGACAGAACACACAGAGCACATAGCACGGTCCCTGTGTTCCCAATCACATACTAGAAAAATGCTCACAAGGTGTCTGTGTAGATATTTGCCTTTCTTCGTGGTTCTAGAATGTCATCTGCTCTGTCATTCCTTGAAGTAGTAAACTGATGACCAAAGACAGAGAGTGAATTATCCAAGGTCATAAAGTTAAAGGCAAGCTGCAATCCCTGTCGAAGCTAATACTTTCCCTACTCTCCCTTCTTAGCACAGGCTTGACCATGGGAAGGGAACAACCACTTGACCAGACTAGGGAACAGTGAAACTATGACCAGCCCTGAAATGATGGGCAGTCGTGAGGGAAAGAAGACTGTGATCCTCATGATCCTTGTCTGGGTTCCTTTTGACCTTGAACAAGGGACTTGCTAATGAGTGTCAAGGCTGACATGTGAGACATCAATTTCTGCTCCTGGACACATGCTGTTAGGGGTACTTAAAGGCACATTACATACGTAAGAGCCGAAGCACACTCTCAGGATGGTTATTCCGAAGTCCTGCTTCCATTCCTCAAGCTGCCACTGAGACTGTGTGATTTACAGCCTGGATGCTGGTGACCCTGGGCCAAATCTCTTAATATCCTTTCCCCTTCCACAGAAGAACAATAGGAGTTGCCAGGCCCAATGGTCCATTGTGAGGATGGATTGTTTCCTGATGCCCATAAAACTCTCTGAGTTCCACCGAGAGGGGCCTGACTATTATGATCCCCTGGAGAGTTCCCTTCCTTTGTAACCAAAGTGGAATTGTGCTTTATCACATTAGCTACACATTATATATTGGTCACTTCCCAAGAAATTGCATGATCTCATATGCAAATCAGGTAAGCCTGGAAGCCTAGAGCCCGGCTGAGAAAAAAAGCAGGTGATGTGGGAGCCACATGAACAGGAGATATCTGAGAGGCTGGATTTCTCTTCCCTTTGTCTCTAGCCCAGAAGTGTAATCTTGATCAAACTGTTGGACCTCTCTCACCCTTGATGGAACTTGGAACATGAAAATAAACATACTATCCTTGTCTTAAGGGATGCTCACAAGGCTCATATAAAAGTTGTACCTGAAGACATTCTGCAATGTGACTATCACCACACATACATACACACCCACACACATACACAAACATTACACACACATACACAAACATTACACATAAGCACACGTACACACATTATATACATGCATATCACATATACACATATGCACAAGCCACACACACACATACATACCCACACATGCAACACACACATATACACCCATGCATACATATCACAGACACACATACACATAAAACACACATACACAGATCACACTCACATACATATAGGAAGCCTGTTTTAAACACTGATAGTTTATTAAATATATGTCTTCCTCAAAATGATGTCATTCATGGGGTAGGATCTCAGGAGATCCTAGAATCCCACTTGGCCACGAGTTGGAAAGGGGGAGCTGGGTTGGATAAGGGCATATGTGCCAGTCAGCTTTCTAGTACAGTGACATATGACTGAGAAGAACAATTTCAAAGCAGGGAATGGTTTATATTTGACTCATTGTGCAGTGTTTCAACACGTGGTTGGTTGACCTTGTCTCTTTGAGTCTGTAGAAACAGCACAGCATGGAGGAAACATGGTAGAAGGAAGCTGCTTACTTCTTGAAGGTAGAAGGGGGAAGAAACAAGGTCCCCAAAGAGGTCACAATAGCCACCTAAACGGTATAACACCCTAAACCTAATTTCCTCCTACCAGTCCCTAACTTCCACCTACAAGGTCCCAATCTCACTTCCTTCCACTAGTCCACACCTCCTAAGGTTCTTGTGGTTTGAAAAAAAAATATGGCCTGTGATGATATTTTATTTGTGTTCTAACAAATAAAGCTTGTCTGGAGAACAGAGTGCAGAGCTAAGCCACTAGTTAGCCATAGAGGTGGTGGCACATACCTTTAATCCTAGTACTCCAGAGGTAGAGGCAGACAGATCTCTGTGAGTTCAAGGTCACCCTGGGCTAGATGAGATTGAATCATTCTAAAGGAGAAACAGCCAAGCAGTGCTGGTTCACATCTTTAATCCCAGTACTTGGGAATCTCATGCCTTTAATCCCACAACTAGGGAGGTGGAGACAGGAATATGACTGAGCAGAGAGAGGAATATAAGACATGAGGAGAAAGGAGCTCAGCCCATGCAGTCTGAGGATTCATGAAGACAGGATCTTGACCCCTTCATTCTAAGGACTGGGTAGAGGTAAAAATTCTATTTGGCTGGCTCCTTTCTTATCTGATCTTTCAGCATTTGCCTCAACATCTAGCTCCGTGTTTTTATTATTAAGATCAATTAGAATTTGTGCAACAATGGTCCCCAAAGAGAGTGGCATTATTAGGAGGTGTGGCCTTGTTGGAGGAGGTGTGTCACTGTGGAGTTGGGCTTTGAGATCTCATATATGCTCAAGCCACACCCAGAGTCTCAGTTTACTTCCTGTTACCTGCAAGATGTAGAATTCTCAGCTCCTTCTCCAGCACCTTGTCAACCTACATGCCACAATGTCCCACCATGATGATAATGGACTAAATATTTGAAACTGTAAGCCACCTAGTTAAATGTAAATTAATAAAAATATGTGATAATTTAAGTTATAAGAACTAGCTGAAAACAAGCTTAACCTTAAGGCTAAACTTTTATAATTAATAATAGGTCTCTATGTCATCATTTGGGAGCTGTCTGGCAGGAACAGAGAAAGACTTTACAGCATGAATTTCCTCCTTGAAGCCGAAGAATGTTCTGACTGCTTGTATGCCAAAGGTAGGTACCTTTCCCCAGCTGAACAGTGGTCTCCTGAGCCCACAGAGTGTGAAACTTGGGAATGGAGGGCAGATGCCCATTAGGTGAGAAGTCCACCTTCACTATCTTCACACTGACAGAATGAATAATACGGGACCCAAATCACCAAGCTTACGAGGACCATGTCTGTCTACCAATGGAACCACAAAGCAACAAATTCTGGCACCACTCTCTAGAGGTGTTGCGGTGAAGGACTGTGAACTTCTAATTTCATTTCTCTGCTAAATTGCATTTGGGGCTTGAAAGCTTAAGGCACTACAAGAAATCTGAAAGTTCACCCTTTGAAACAGTCCGCATGTTTCACGCTTCCAGTATGACCTTTAGAATTTCCTCTTCAGGTAGGTGATGGGAAATTGTCCAGGGAGCTGGTTTTTCTTCCCTTCAATGAAAACATTCAGATCCATAGAAAAATTTTGAACCAAACACCCACATAGTCACAATTTTACTTTTATTGATTTATTGTGTATCTACTGGTATGTCCATCGTTAGGGCCGCCAATTAGCCCATTTTAAAGGGAAGGGCAGACATCAGCACATGCCTTCAAAACCTCTGAGCATATATCATTAACTAGAGTTTGACATTTGTTTCCAGGCCTTTTTTTCCCATTTAGAGTTAAAAGCTGTTGACAAATTCATATATTTGAATTACCCAGTTTCTTTAATGTTCATACTACAGAAATTTTTCTCAAACGAATTCCTATTTACACATCTAATCACTTCAGAGGTCACCATTGTTTCACAGTTTTTAAAATGCATTTTATATTTCTATAATAGTTTTAGATTAGCAACATTATTGAGACAAAGACACTGAGATTTCCCAATACCCTCTTGTCTCTCCAGGCACAGTGCCCATTACTGACGTTCCCTCTGCACTACTGCACTGGAAACAGTCAGGGACACTGGTATGCAATAATCACAAGAACACTACAGTTTCCAGCGGATTGACTTGTCTATTCTGTGCACTGTAACACCGTAGTCCTTTCTAGTTTCATATATAATCTATTCACTGAACTAAACATCTTCTGAACTCCATGTACAAGTATCCCTTCCATTCTGGTGGCTTTAAATAATAGAGTCACAAACTTGGGAACCAGAGTAGCTAGGTTCAAGTCCTACCTCTACATACTCATTTGGTCTCTTTCCTTGGCAAACACTGACTTCCTAGTTCTCTGTTTTCTAGAATTTCAGGAGACTGGAATGACATCATACGTAGCCTTTTTAATCTGGTCTCTTTCTTTTGGTCATTTTCATCTGTATATCTTTGATGGTGTCTCATGGTTTGATAGTTTGTCTTTTGAGTAGCATTACAGTTTCTGGATATACTGTACATTATTCATCTAGGAGGACATTCAGTTTGCTCCAAGTTTAGAAATTACAATAAAGCTCTTACAAATTTTTTGCACCAAATCTTTTTAAACACCTTTGTACAAATACCAAGTGTTGTTGAAAGGAGGCTGCTTGTTAGTTCCCGGCTGCTCAGCCCCGAAATAACCATGTAGAAACTATATTATTTAAATCACTGCTTGGCCTATTAGCTCTAACTTTTTATTGGCTAGCTTTTACATCTTAATTTAACCCATTTCTAGTAATCTGTGTATCACCACAAGGCTGTGGCTTACTGGGTAAAGTTCCAGCATCTGTGTCCAGCAGGGCTACATTGCTTCTCTCTGACTCCACCTTCTTCTTACCATCATTCAGTTTAGTTTTTCCCACCTAACTAAGTTCTGTCCTGCCATAGGTCTAAAGCAGTTTCTTTATTCATTAGTGATAATCACAGCATACAGAGGGAAATCCCACATCAACCAAAATACACAAGTACTGGATTATACAACATGAGTATTTCTATAAAAACAAAACAAAAACAAACAGAAAACAAAAAAATCTGTCAACTATTTTCCACAATGGCTGCATCATTTTGCATCCTACAAGGTATGAATGGGATTTCCCATGGTTCTTCACAGTGACCAGCATTTGATCTTTCAGTTGTCTTAGTCAGTTTATTCTACTATAATGAAGTGTCACAGTCTAGATCATTTGTAACAAAGGGAAATTAATTTCTTACAGCCTGGTAGCCTGGAGAATCCAAGATTAAGACATCAGCACTGGTGTCTGGGGAGGGCTCCCTACTTCTACTCTGTTGCTGCATGTTGCATGGTATAAGAGACAGAGATTAAAGAGGGGTGACACTGTGTTTTCACATGATTGGAGAACAAGTGAGCAAGGGCCTAGTGCTATGAAGTCTCCTTAAGGCCCAGTAGCAACTACCACCATGTGGTGTCTTACACTAATTTCCCCTACCGACTTCCTGTTCTAAATTCCCCTGACATCTGCTTTCATTTTTTGTTGCTCTTCCTCTGTCTAGCTTGGCCTTATTGTTCTTCCTTTTCAGTTCCCTAAGTTGAGAATTGATGATCTGGATCCTTTCTTTTCCAGTATACACATCCAATGCCGTGAACGTCCCTCTATGCTCTGCCTTTGCTTCATCCCACAATTATGATAAATTGTGTTTTCATCCTCTTTTATCTAATTTGATATTTATCCCTCAATCTGTATATTCCTTAGATGCATCCTGTTCAATGTCAGCAAGTTTGGGAAACTTGAGGTTAGTTTCCTGTTCTTGACTTCTGGTTGATTTCCAGGATGATCTGAAAGGAACCTTGTGCATTATTATTTAAAGCTCTTACGGCTATGTTTAAAGTCTGAGATGTCATTTATGTTCCTGAACATCTCTCGGGAGCTGGCAAAGGTATATTTTGCTGTTGTTGGATGAATTAGTTCACAGATGTCAGTTACATTCTCAGTATTAAAGGTATTTCCAAGTCCAATCTGTCCTTGTCTGCTGGCTCTGTCTCTAATGGAGGAGCACTGAAGTCTCCAAGAACTGCTTTCATACCCTACTCATAGCTCCATAAGGTTTTTCCTACCTAGTTTGATAATCTGCTGATAGGTGCACACATGTTACCGACTGTGAAGTCTTCTTGAAGAAGTGGTCCCAGTATCTTTATATACTGCTCTTTTCAATGCTAGTAAATGTCCCTCCTCTGAATCTGTTCTATATGAAATTAATCTAGTGACCGTACTTCCTTTGGAGCATTGTCAGCATGATACATTTTTCTCTGTTTAGTTTTTAATTCAACTTCTGTTTATATTTAAAATGAGTTTCTTGTAGACAACATATAGTTGGATCTTGGTTTTGATCTGTAGTGGCATTTCAACAGTCTTAATAAATAAAGACTGCCTGAAGATCTGAGAGTAAAACAGTCCCACTGGTCAG
>LOJH01001799.1:26555-67953 GCA_001685095.1 Ellobius talpinus
ACACACACCTTTAATCCCAGTAGCCACACTAGTTGCCATAGAAACTGGGTGGTGTATGCCTTGAATGACAGTGGTGCATGCCTTAATCCCAGCCCTAGAGAAGAATACAAAACAGGAAAAGACAGCTCTCACACACAATCTCATTCTGAGATTCCTGGAGGCAAGATCACCATTTCAGACTGAGGTCGAGGCAGGAGCCAGTGGCTGGCTGTTTTGCTTTCTGGATCTTCAGGTTGAACCCCAATTTCTGACCCTGAGTTTTTATTAATCATGCTTCATTGACCCACCCTGGGCAATCTGTCTTCTAGTTTAGAATGTTGACATTCACAGTGAGTCCTGATATAGCTGAGGTAATATTTATCTTAACTATCACAATTTCCTTTTATTTGTATTTTTCATTGTTCTTATTTTTACTTTTCTCTCTTATTCTGATTAATTTGGTTTCAACTGAGCACTTTTAGGATTCTAGAAGCCTGATCTACTTTAACCATGCCCTGTTCTGTGCAGTCTACACCTTTTGTAGTACAACCCTTGATGGTAACTCCATCTGCTCAGCCTCTTTACTGTCCTTGTTTTTTACTGATACACCCTTACTTAGAGACCCTTCCCTCAGTGTTCTGGTCTACTGCTAAGCTCATTAAAGGACTCCTTAGTTTCTGATAAGAAGCTTCTGATCTTGAACATTTTTTAATTCCTCCACAGAATTTCCATCTCTCTGTTTACATTGCATTCCCATGTCCCAGTCCATTTGTTCATTTGTCTAGCACAGCTTGCGGATTTTCCTTATAGCCACACATTACCCCAAATGAAAGTAAGCACTATTTTTAGGCCTCTAGTAGTGTGGTGGTAAGGTTCATGGGGCAACATTGTGTAATTCTGTAGTTCGACCATGGCCTTTGGGAGCCTTTGCTCCCTGGACTTTATACACATGCTTCATAGCCCCTTCTCCTCCTGCCCTCCATCTTAAAGTGAGACAGAACAGCTACTTGGGGCTGGATTTTAGTATTTTCTTTCTCTTTGTGTAGACAGCTAGGTCCAGGTAAGGTCGGGGCATTTTACATCCTCCAGGTTGCTCTGATAAAAGCTAAGTGAATTTGAGCCTTGTTAGGCTTTTCTGAGACCGGGCTTTGTTAAGTAGAATAGAATGTTCTTGTAGGCATCAAAAAGGGATCAATCCCACCCCATGATGGAAGCACTAAGAATTTTCTCCAACAGTGAAAATGGGAAAAGGGTCAAGTTACTGGAGACAGAATTTATAAAAGTGTGGGTGCCTCCCAATGCCTTAGTCTCCCATTGATTTTTAACTTACAGCTGTCTATACCTCTGCTGGAGATGACTGTCCACTAAACTGGAAGCAGTGGTTACAGATACAGAGTCACTGTGGGGGCTGGACCAGGGGTGCTCTGCTAAGTTAGAGTTCTGTGCACCCACCAGCCTTGTCTCTTATTTGGAGACAGCCTATGATCTCACTTCTCTTTCAGGCTGTTCAGCTTCTGGGATGGTGCCTGAGGCTGGAAGTCCCTCATCCCACAATGGGCTTGCCTATCCTAGAAGTTCACATAGACAGAATCACACCATATATGTGCTATTCAGAGGACTTCTTTCACTTTGTATGTTTTTGAGATTCATCCATAATATTATATTTATCAATAATTTGATCTTTTCAGATGTATTTATTTGTACATTTCTCTTCCATTCTCATGTTGATGGACTGCTCCCAGGCTTTGGTTAGAATGGAAGTATCTGCAAAGAATATTTTGGTTAAAGCCTTTTCTAGATTTATGTTTACCTACTCTTTGGAAATGGTAATGTCATGGATACAGGGTAGGCATGAGTCTAGTTTTACAGAGGTAGTATTATTGCACAACAACACAGTCTGCACAGTTGCCATGTCAGAGACTGTCTGTCTTCTTAGTTTTCATCCTTGTGGGACATAGATCATGGCATCTCACTGTAAAAATAGATTATTTGGATGACTAAGACATCTGAGAATCATTTTTATGTGGTTTAGTATTTGGTGTGTGCATGTGTTATGTGTGTGTGTCCTTGTTCATATGGAATAAGTTGCATGTTTATATGAAGGCCCAAAGTCAACTTTGGGTGTTTTTCGTGGGTCACTTCCCAACTTTAATTAAGACAGGATCTCATTGATTCAGCTACGCTGACTGGCCAATGAGCTTCAAGAAGCATCTGCCTCCCCTTCCCCACCCGTCCAGCCACTGGGTGATAGGTGTCACCACTTCAGCTTTTTCCTTGTGTACGTTGGGGGAAAATATGAATTCAGTCTTTGTACTTGTCCAGCAGGCATGTTAGCGACAGATGTTTCCCCGGGCCCAGAACCCGAAAATAATGTAAATAAAACACCTAGAGACAGACATTTGAGGAGCTGTTTTTCTAAAACTATCATTCTGGAATGTGTGGGTTAGAAGAAAGCCAAGTTGTGCTCCGCCAGTGTTGATAGCATTAAAATAGACTGATCATATTCCAGAACCTTCTAACTTCTCACTTGGAGGTGTGTGTATCACCTCCAAGAAGGAGCATGAGCTCAGCCACAATGTGCTAACATGATCTGGTATAATGTTCTCAGTGACACTTTCTATCAGTTTGAATGCTATTTTTTCACAGATGATGAAGCAGCCTACTTGATCAAAACCATGCGGATGAAGGCAGGATATGAACTCACATCAGCCTAACTCTAGACTCATGCTTACAGAACTATATAGCGCCCTCTTGTGACAGAGGACACCATGCTACTGTCTCACTCTACAACCAGAAATCCTTCCCTCTGTATTTGCTTCAGATTTCTAAGACACTTTAAAGTCTCCATCCGAGGCAACTGTCAGGCTGTATGGCTTCTGCTGGGTCAGCACTCTGCCAGAGAGAAAAAAAACAAAATTTCTGTGACCTGGGAAGTGAGAAGTCTGTCTCCCCTAAGGCAAGTCATTGCTGGCAATTTCAGTTTCATTCACTTAGCAACTTCTGAGAACCTGTTTCTTGTTTCTTCTCTAAAAGTTAAACTCCAAGCCTAATTGAGAGACACTCCCCTGCCACCAGCTTCAGGCCTGATGCTGACTGATGTCAGCTGCAGAGGATAATCACCAAAGCAGCCAAGCTGAACAGCACAGCTCTCCTCACCGCGCAGCACAGGGGACACCAATGGTCTACAGCAACCCTTTGGCTCTGCAGACACAGGGATGAAATTTGGCTCTCGGCTCTGCTCTCCATCCATGTAATCTTTGGTGAACGATGTGATCCTAATAGGTGTCCCTTGCTGTATCTGCAAAATGAGAACAATAAACCCAACAACTATCTCCTGGGGTTCCTGTGAATATTAACTCCACAAACGAATAATGTAAACTCGGTCACAGCTCTTTGCCTAGTGGTCCATAAATGTTGAGTATGATTATGGGCATTATTTAGGGAAATCTGTTCCCATTTGAGATTATTGCACAAAAGTGAGTGGTGCTGGTCAATGCCAGGAAAAAGACAAAGTCCTTTACTCAATACTAGTTAAAAGTGAGATTCACTACTTTTGTATTTATGGTGATTCTAGCAGGAAGGTTAGAGTTCCCATTTTACAGATGAAGAAAGCAAGTACCAAAGTGGTTAAGTAATAAGACCAAAGAAGTTAAAGAGTGAGAGTCAAGGGTAATCATTAGAAAAATGATCTAGGTACATGAAAAGCAGCCCTAAGAAGGTCCCTCTTGGGAAACTCGCTAGCTTGGGTTCCATGCTGGGGACAATGTCCAACAAGCTGACTTATCTTGGAGGGGAGTGCTTAAACCAGGTCATGACTTTAAGGCAGAAATCGGATCGGAAGAAAGATCATAAAAGCATGGGCTCATTTCTCAGAATACCTGCTTGGAATGCAGGCTTCATATCAGTTTTAAAGTGTGATAGGAATGTTAATCAACCATTCTAACCCTTGATGTCCTCACCTAGAAAATGAGCATGTTGCCTGAAGACTTGCCCTGCAGGTGGACTATCCCAAAGAAGACAGGGTCTGTAAACAGATATCCTCTCTTAGAATAGGAGGTCTCACACAGCCACTGCATGTACTGGCCAAGTGGCTTCTCCCTGAGTCTTCGTGGACTGGAGGCCAGGACTCAGCAAACGCTTCATTCAGGACACATTCTGACTGATCTACCTGCAGTTCAGGACGTGATTGGTTCTTCCCTATAACTCTGACTTAGGACCCAACTCCTGGTTCTTTTCTGCTTCTTCACCCCACTATGACCCATTCTTTGAAAGGTATAGAGCATCTCCTGTCTCCTTCCTCTCTAAACACTCTGTAAGGGCCTCAAACCCCATCATGCCCAGAGTCTTCCAGCCTCCAACTCTACCTGATTCCCTGGGCTCTGAACTAGGTCTTTATGATCCAATCATGTTGAACTCCTTGCTCTTATGTGACATGATGGATTTGTTCCCACCTGGGGACCAGGTACCACCTCTTTCCTCTGCCTAAGCAGTATTCATTCTACACATTTACATGGCTGCTACTTCCTGTTTAAGCAATGGCCCAGGTAACTTCAAACACAAATAGCCTCACTCTTATTCCATTGTACTGTTGGTTTTCACCATCCACATTTGGTATTATTATTTTTACTGCCCAATTGTGAGCTGTCCAATCATAGCAGAAGCTTCAGGAGAACAGAAACCCTGTCTTATTTAGTTTGGGATTCCTACACTAAAAATTGAATTGGGCATGGAGCTGGTGATTGTTCAATACGTAGAGGAGGCATACATAATAAGTGTGGCAGGCAGATACTCAGTCTGTGCGATGCTATCTATGGAGTGTAGCCATGGAGGAAGGAGCCTGTTGTAGTGATTTCTGCAACTGTCTGGGTGCTAGGATAGGATGAGGTGTGGCAAAAGTCCCTGACGATGACTAGTCATGCCTGTTAGGACCCTCTGGAACCTCTTCGCTGGCACCACTCTTGCTAGAACAGAAGATGGTATCAAACTATGCTCAGCAGAGAGGGGAGCTCTGAGTTAGACCTGCAGATCTGTGGACCATGAGAAACATCAACTGCAATGAGCACTGGGGACCCAGCTATCATGAATGGAGAGAGGAGCCAGAGTCCAGAAGGAGCTGAAGAAGAGAGGATGGACGAGGCCTGAGGAGATTCCAGGTCATCAGCCCACCCTTAGGGCTTTTGGAGTGCTTTGGTGACTTAAAGACTGTGAGCCTAACAACATTCTGCCCTGAAACACCCACACATTTTAAAGCTTGTGGCAGGCCCTTGGCTAAGAAATTGGGTCTTATTCCCCTGCTTCTCAGTGGTCCTTCATTACCAGTCTCTAGTGTCTGGAGTCCCTAGTCCCTTCTACCCTGTACTTTGCCATTGCTTACTCAGTGCTAAGCCAAATATGTTCAGTGAGCCCGCTAATCTGATCACTTTATAGTGTTATTCAAACAAATTTCTCATAGGCTAACATCTTAGTCACCTTGGGATACTGTAACAAATTACTGACTGGATGGCTTTAAAAAACAAACAAACAAACAAAAATCGTCACACTTTCTGGACTAAAAGCCTAAGTGAGATCTGGTGCTGGGGTGATGGGTTCTAATGAAGACCCTTGCTTTGGTCCACATGGGTCTGTCTTCTCTTGTATCTTCACAAGGTTGAGACAGAGCTCAGGTCTCTTTATATCATATTATTCTCCCCATCTCATTCACAGAGACTCTACCCTCATGCGCTCTCGCCTCCCAAAGGTCCTAATGCCAATACCATTATGGGGAACTGCTTAAACATTCCCTTCACAGATATGAAGACTGAGGCTTGTTCCACTCAGTTAAATATGTTCTTTCTTTTTCATTTAGCACCCCCTGAGAGACTAAATCTCTCTTCCTCTCAGGAAGTTAAAATCCAAACCTAACTGAGAGCCGCACCCCAGCAGCCAGCTTCAGGCCTGCCCAGACTGAAGTCTGCCACAGAGGATAATTAACACAGTTGAGGGTATTTATTCTTCTAAAATGTCTCTCTTCTACCCAACCTCCTCTCTATCTCTGCCTTCATCTCCCAGCCATGTCCTTGTCGCCAAGGTCTCAGCTTTGAGCTCTACATTCTTCAAGTCAATTTAGTGCCCTGATTGACAGCAAAGGCAGAGTCACATCACCTCAAACCCAGTGTCTCCAGGAAGGAAACAGTGTACATGTGCTCTCTTCTCCTCAGGCCCCTTGCACATCATTATCCTGTTAAACAGATGTGGGAAGAAGAAGCCAAGAACACATCTGTGTGCACAGAAGGGTGGGGCCTACTTTCCTACTCAAGTCTGGCCTTTGGCTGAGCTGTGCTCCTTTATGGCTCAGTCCTACTACATCTGGAAAGTACATGGGCCAAAAGAAAGGAGCAACCAGCAGCTCCAAAACAGGTCCTGAGAAATTCTTGTCAATTGTATGAGAATCTAACATGGCATTATAACAGTTTGAGATAAAATCATTATCTGTAGAAGTCCACTTCCATGGCAGCAATAATGAGAAGAAATGTTGGATTAATACAGAAGCAAGAAAAACTGCAGGAGAGTCTAAATGTACACTCATCACTTGAAGAATTCAAAGGAAAAGTAACCCATAGTGTAGCATATCAATGAATATCCGTGGTTGTCTACCAACCCCTTCCCTCAGAATTCTTATGTGTAGTATAGGGAACCCCTTCATCAACCACTCTGGCATTATGGAGGACTATAATGAAACCTCTATGAACACTGAGACTAGGTTGGTGAGTTAGGTTGCAGAGAGGGAGCAAGGTCCTGAGTCTAGGGTTCCATGTCTCTGATCATTGAGGACCATGCTGCACACAACTTATTGTCTAATTTGTTGCACAAAAAAGAGGACTTTATAGAAATTTCAAGGAAGATGTGCATTTTGCTTTTTATTACTCTTCATTTGTAAGGATGTTACCTCCCTGAAACAGATTCTGGAATAGCCACATTTTAGCTTCTCATCCCCTAGAAAAGGCAGGAGTGGGTCTAGTGAGGTTAAAAGCTCTGTCCACAGTCGCAAGGACAAAGAAGAGCAGATGGCAGCTAAGAACCTGTCCCCTAGCCTGATGTTTCTGGAACTCAGCCTGAAAAAAATCCCCCGCTGATGTTGATGTTGTCACTGAGCAGATTCTGATCCTGTGGGGTCAGAGTCAATTCTGGGGTTCTGCCTTGGTAATGGACCCTATGGAACACTAGCCACTGTTCCAGAGATCTCATTCAAATAGCAGAGCCCCATCCTGGAAATGTCTTCCCTTTCCTCACCTCCACTCTGGAAAGTGAGGCAAGGGAGGCAGTGTGCCCACAATGTCAGGAGGACAAGCCACTAGCTGAAGGAGAGAGGACTTGGTGGAGAGCCACTTGCCAATTTTCAGGAAGGTACTGACAGATTCTCATTTCTTCAGCGATTCACCTGGGCTTTGGGGAATCCCCACGTGATGGCAGGAGGAAACCCCAGCAAAGGCTAATCCATGCTCCCATGCTTTCATGCTCCCAGTAGCTGCTTTAAAGCCAGAGAGGCTGCAGAGAGCATCTCATTATAGTCAATGAAGGGAAATGCAGTCTGTGGTTTAGCATAACAATGAATATTCATGACTGTCCGGTGGCAATCACTTCCTTCAAGACCCTTAGGCTTGATATAGGTCTGTCTCCCTCCCATCACCCAGGATTATCAAGTGGCTATAATTAACATATACTACAGCTTTTCCAAGCTTGGGACTCAAGTGCAAGTCTGGGCATTCAGCATCAGCACAGTAATGATAAAGCCTGGCTCTAGAGATGGAGGCAGCCTGTAGGGAGGAAGGGAGTGCTTGGGTTGCATCACTCTGTCAGTTTAGGGGTGGCCCTGCAGGGCCAGGACCCTAATAGCTGAGCCCGGGTTCCACCACCTCAGGGATTGACAGAGCATCACCCTTTATCCTTCCTTGAGCCTGTTTCCTTATCTGTGAAAGAGGATATTAGTCACAACAGTGCCTCCAACAGCTCTTTCAAGATGAAATGAGATCTGCCATTATTTGTATCGTGGTCCACCCTCCCCAGTGTGCTGGGCACAGTTCTGAGGATGCTTCTTCATGCGAATGCGCCCACACAGGCCTATCAAGGAGTTGTGAGAAGCACACAGTGAATTTGGAGAACCGCACAGTGATCTCTGTGATATCGTTCCACTTCAGGGGACTCTGGGCAAGTCTTTACACCATCTGGAACCTCAGCTTTCTCATGTGTAAAACGATATTTAGAGTGCCCCACCCCCCCAGCTCTCTTTACGCAGCTAGGGCAATAGAGTGGATAAATGTTACTCGTACGTTCACCATGCAGGCAGTAATGGGAGAGTTGCTTGGCTACCATGACCCTATGAGGAGCTTTGTGATGCGTGAAGGGAGGACCCAGGCTTCTCTTGACACACTCTGCGGTGGGATTCCTCACAAGCTAGACTGTAGGCTGACTTAGCATCCTTTCCAGGGATTATGATCTTCAATTACCTAGTCACTTATAAAACACTGAGCAGTTATAATGAGCCAGGTCCAGTGACGAACTCGAAATAACAATCAGAGAAGTGAGCACCAGATTCCCAGGCAGCTTTCAGTATACAGAAGAGGTAGGACAGCAGTCCCTAGCAGTAATGGGACAGTACCTAGAAGTGAAGGGGAACTGTGGTATAGGAGGATCTTCTTTCTATGTGTTGTTTTCATTGGCTGAATAAAGAAGCTGCCTTGGCCTTTTGATAGGGTAGCCCTTACGTGGGCGGAGTAGACAGAACAGAATGCTGGGAAGAAGGCAGGCTGAGAGAGCCGCCATGGAGCCAGCCGCCAGGTCAGACATGCTGAATTTTTCCCAGTAAGCCAAGACCCTGTGGTGACATACAGATTATTAGAAATGGGTTGAATCAAGATGTGAGAGTTAGCTAATAAGTAGCTAGATATAATGGGCCAGGCAGTGTTTAAATGAATAGAGGTTTCTGTGTAATTATTTTGGGGACTAAGCTAGCAAGGTGGGATGGAACAAGGGGCCCATACTCATAATACTACAGAACCTTACCTAATGATAAAGGGTTGCTTGTGTGGTCCTAAGACCAAGCTCCATCCCAATGGAAGAGATGTCCAAACATCCTTCTTCCACAAAAGCAAAAGCCCTTTATATTCTCTTCTTTATTATATGGTACAAAGTGAACTTGACCATGGCAAGGCAACTTCTACCATTTAGAAGACGTTGCCCTGGAGAGTAACTGAGCAATAAGCAGAAGGAACAAGAACTAGGGATTATGAGGTTGCCTGTTTGTACTGCCTGTTTACTGTGATTGGGAATAGAGACATTTTCATCTTGCTGGGACACTGGGTCTGGGGCTTGGGTGTTCTAACATATTTTCTTATATATTAAACTAAAAGCAGTTTGTAATTCTGGTTCATTCATTCATTTATTCATTTAGCATTCACTGGGCATCCAAAAAAGTATCAGGCACTGAGCAAAATGCTTTCATATGCATCATGAGAGTTATTTTCACAACTAGGCTAAGCCAGAAGTTACTGCCTTCTCCATTATACAGATAAGGGTACAAGGAACAAAAGTCTACAGCGACTTGCTGAAAGACACACAACTAATAAAGTGTCAAGCCAGGGCCAAATTGGAAAAGAGATGCCTGTCTACAAACTTGTATGGTTTCTCCTCTCTCTGTGAAGCACTAGACAAGAGCTGGAGATCTTAAATTTTAAGACTGAATCTGTTGCTTAAGAAAAAAACACCATGGTTAAAAAAATCAAGCAACAATAGAGGATAATGTCAAAGCAAATCTATAGGCACTCTTAATGCTGTGATAGCATGAATACCAGCCATTACTATTTGAGCAGGCATTATTGACCTCCCCTGTAGTAAACCAGTGTGTGTTGCATGATGGGGATCTGAGGCACCGTCAGAGGAGTTCCCCATCCTGCTGGAAGAGCCAGCCAGGTCAATGGACCTGAAATCTAGCCTCGCATTGGCTCTGCCTTCTGAATGAAAAGTCCTAATGCTCTGGCCCTCATGCCCAACGTGCTTTAGCTCATCACACAGATACAAGTAAAGTCAGTAGCAGCAGAAAGAACAGGCATGGAGCATAAGGAGATCTCAGCAATGAGAAAGCCCATAATTTAGCAGCAGTGAGTATGAGAAACTCCCCCTCAGCCAGAAGGACCATAAATTGTAGAATGAGATACACAAATAACAATTGCTTTGTACATGAGAAAGGCCAAGACAATTTTGTTATATAATTCCTGAAATCCCCCATTCACTACACTCACACAGAGATTCATGGCAACAAGAGAGCCATGCTGGAATCCGGCATTTTCTCCTTATTTATGGGGAGACACACTGGGTTGCTGAAAGGGCCAATGGGTGTTCTGTGGAGAGAGATGAAGGCCGATGGAAAGAGATGGGGAAACTCCCCTGCTCACTCTTCTGCAACAGAGCTTAGGAAATTGCTCTCTCTAAAACACAAATGGACGATGGCAGATAAATACCTTCCTTCCCAGGCTTCCTAATGACATTAAAGTCCTTATTAAAGTCAGCACATGTAATATTTTTCACAATCCCTTCCCACCTGCTCTACCAGGCTTAGATCCTACAGCCATTCCCATATTCAGTGGACTGGCTTTAACCTTCCCCACACTGAAACAGGCACTGCTTTTCCTTGATAGCCTGGGATTAGAATTTCCTATTCTACCCTCCTGGCTTTAAGCCCATGTGTTCTAAACACCTTCCAGGGTTCAGGTCAAATATCAGTCCCAAAACTTGAGCACTGACTGACTCTTCCACATTCACAGTCTACCCCCCACCATGGGCTTGCACTGGGCACAAATCTGAGGATGTGTCTTCTTATGGATGTGCCCCACACAATGCAATGCCAGAGGATAGAGACTCAAAATGCAGCACACTTTAAAATAATTCTGACTCAATCCAAATCAGAAATCCCAGTAGTCACATCTTCAAATCTTTAGACAAGTTGTTTAACCCAGTTCTGTAAACGCAAAATGAATATGATATCCTCTTGTGAAATTGGTTTACTGATTAAGTACATTAGATGCCTTCAATCCAATGAGAGCTAACTTCCTCCTTCTCTTTAATCACGCTGTATCTATGATGAATATTCAGTTTTGTCTACATATGTGCTCAATAAGTATCTGATGAATGGAAAATCAATGTCACCTTCTCTTTGGGATTTCATAGATAAAGAAAGTTTAAAGGTAGCATTTATCATTGACCCTAACGAGACCCTAAGAGAACTCCAAGGGAAAACTTGCCCTGTTCCCCAGTCTTGGTGAAAGTCGAAGCTATCAGAACGACACCTAAGTGTCTAATGATATCCACATGTGTTCGTTGAAACAGCTGTTGAAGAGGTACACACCTTTGAGGTCAGCAACATGTTTCAAAATGTAAAATCTCCTCTGTCTCGTGTCCCAGATAGTCATCCACGCATCTCCCCCGTAGCTTATAACAGCATCTCAGTTGTGCAACCATGCACCACACACACAGGAAGAGCAAGCACAGACACACGTAAATACACACTTCTTTCTCTACCATGCCTTCATCGCAGGCATCTTCACACACTCTCCTGGTAAGAGAATAAAATCTCAAAACACAATGTGACCTCACAGGGCACCCATTCCAGCATATCGCTGGCAGATTTTCGATTGGCTCCTTAAGTGCTGACATCTCCACATCGACTCTCAGATTCGTGAGGATCGGAAAGTTAAGTGTCTTCGCAGAACCAGTATCTCCTTCTGAAACTTCTGTCCCTAATGTAGATATATCCATGCAGGGCTACAGATGTGGACCTAGGGGACCTCTTTCAATTGTGTTTTCTCCAAACTGAATACTTTGGTTTGAAGAACTGTTTTACTGAGTTCATTTATAACTTCCTCATCTCAAGGATTCTCCTCTAAAAGCTCCCTGATATCCTAAAGAATCTAATGAATCTTTCTTGAAAAATGCATGCACAGACCTACACATACACAAACTCTGCCTTCCATTTCAAGAGGTCAACATGACCTTTAAAGCCATCCTAACAACGCCTGAAAGTAACCCTATTCTTTATTGGAATTTCCTTAGAGTTATGGATCTTGCCTTGGTTGAATTGATTTAACTTCAAGGTCCAGCACATGCTTGGGACTCAGGAGAGGCTCATCAGATCAATAAGAAATTGACAGCAATGTTAGTGAGCACCAGATTTCTTTCAATTGCATAGAACCCACAAGCAGGTCTGTAAACTAGAGAGTGCCATTGTATGTGTATTGTATACCCTAATGTACAGGCTGAGAAACTGAGTCCCTGATCACAAAGCCAGAAGGTAGCAAAGCCAGAACTGAGGCTCCAATCACCCTGGTTCCATTCAACCATACTGATTTCCAGGTAAGGCTGAAACATTTCTACCTAGCGACATGAACAGCCCTTATATCACTTCTTAGTTGTGTGCTTTTATCAAAATGGAGGAACATTTCATCTAGAGTCAGGGTGTAGTTGAGAAGATGAGCTGAAAGTGGTATAACCAGATATGTGTAGGGTCAATGGAGGTGGCAGGAATATGACCTAGGATGCCTTCTGAAGTAGGGATCTCACTACTGTATATTGCTTTAAGGACTGTCTCAGACCAATTGGCACATGAAAACCTGCAAGAAAAGTACTTCAGATGAATGATTTCACCCTTAGTAGTGTCACTGGTCATAATCCAAACTATTAGTTAATTATTCCTATGCTCTGTAAAGTCCATATGTAGGGTCCTCCACAGTCACCTCTACGGCAGCATCTTACTTAGTTCTGAGTCTTGTACTTTGAGCTCAAGAAACATGGTGCTTGTCATGTCTACAGCATGTTCCTGCTATCAGGGATCCCTCCTCCATCTCTCCCTGCTTGAGGCCTCTCTCCAACTTCACGAAGCTCCCAGAAGTCCCAACTCCAGCACACATCAAACAGGGTCTTTAAGTTGATGGCATCAGTTCATACTGCAATGCTGCAAAGTGCCTCATCTGCATGTAGTTCCTAGAAGACAGGATGCTTTTCATCTCTCCATGGTTGGGTAATATTATGTTCTCTCTGCCCACAATGCTACCCAATTCATCCAATTATCTCTTGTTTGAAAACTCAGCACAGACGATACTTTCCCTCCTCATTTCAGAGTCAAATCTCCTTTGAATCAGTTGCACCTTCAACGCACATAAGCTACTGAATGAATCGGGCACGGCAGTAGTTAGACTCTCTGATTTGCTCTGTAGACTTGTCTTCCTGAGGGCAAGACATGTTCCCGTTAGGCACCTTGCCTGCTGTGTGAATGTAGATTAAGACCTCAGTTAGGCCAGGTGAAGAGCTAAGGACAGAACAGCTCAGAACTGTGCTGCTGTGATCAGGAGACTCACAACGATTCCCCTGCACACTAGGAAGCTGGCACATTACAATGTAATTTATTAGAGCCTGGCACAAGTTCATTTTTATAGGCAGAACATCTATTTTAATGGGTACATATATAACCACAGTTTTCAATCTGCTTCTTTTCCTCAAGAGAAAATCGTGGAAGGAATCATGGGAGGAAGAAAACGAGGGCCGGAAGCAGGGGGAATGCAGGGTGGTGTAAGGAAGGATATGTTTTCTGTAGTACTTTCTTAAAATAGACCCAGGAGAAGGAGGCTCCTAATTCACAACGAAGCGTACCCTCACCTGGAAAATTAAATTAGCACAATGGATGAGATGTCTATAATTTTTTGCCTTGTCTATCTTATTCAAATAACCAGCCTGACCAATGTATCAACTCTGAATTACCCGATTGTTTCAGTTCTGTGAAACTTCCCATTACAAAACTCTTTACAGAGAAGTTGAACTGTGATGAAAGGAGCAATAAACCTTGGAGCCAGACAGCTTTATGATTGCATTCTGAATGTGGCACTTCCCAGCTGCAGAGCTTCGAAAAATGACATCAGTGACTTTTTACTTCCCCGTATGGAAAATGGACAATAGCACCTAATATGTGGGGCAGCTGCAGTGAGAGAATAAGGTAGTACCGCACCCAGCAGGTGCCCAGTTTATAGCCCCCATGCCTTCCTGTTGCTGAGCAGAGAAGTGGCAGAGACAGGTAGTGGTGGGAGCATTTGAAACAGCTAGCTCTTCATGCAGGTGGTGCTTGACATCACTAGCCCGGTTCTCCTAGATGCCAAAAACCACATTAAGAAATGTTCTGGTAGGCAGCTTCAAACCAGTATATGACAGATGATGTGCTGTGGCCTTACAGAGGGCAAAGGAAGCCTCGCTAGTTGCAAAATTTATCCGAAGCATGCTCAGTGGCTCACCCTATCCATTTACTCCTCATCCCTTCGGTTCATTTGCCTCTTCTTTCACCCTCTATCCACTTTGACAGGAGTATTTGACCAACCAGCTAGAAACTACACTGCTTAGCTCTCTTTGATCCAAGCAGGGCTTCTGGGATACGTTCTGAGCTGGGCAAGGATAGATCATCTCTCAAAACCAAGTTGTTTGCTCTGTACATCTTCTTTTTTCTGAGAACGGGCATGGGGTGTAGTGGAGCAGAATCATGTGTGATCAGAAACGAATGGGGATGAAGGTGCAGTAAATCATAGAAGCTGGCTTCCTGGTGAACACAGAGGCTCTCTGGATCCAGAAGACCCCCTAGCCCCAGTTTCCCAGTGTTAGATCTCCACTGTTTATCTTGTTTACTACAGCAAATCAATTCTCCTCACTAATCATGCCATGAGGACCCATGCGGAGGTGGCATTGAGTCTGACACATGGCAGTGAAGAGCGGGTCTTAGTGGTGCAGATGGAGAGGACCTGAAGCGGGAAAGGCAAAGAGGAGATAGACAAGTGTTCTAGCTTCTTCATGAAGGAAGGATCATGATTCTAAGATGGGGTTAAAATAAAGTCTCTCTGCACCTGTTCTATCAAAATCAAATCAAATCAACTTAAAGATAGTCCATTAAAAACCCAAATAAGACACACACCATCCTCCCAATTCAACCCAATATCTTTCAGTTCAGAGTAAAAGGATGGCTCAGAAGATTGACTTCAATAATAAAGAACGGATATGTTTCTGTTGATTGACCATCTGTACAGATGGGAAGGAAACCTGAATGGACAGAGACAAGCAAATGGCCCTCTCATTCAGCTCTATGATTTATAAATGTCCATTTGTATCTATTCAGATAGAATTCCCACCATGGATTCTTTTTCTAGGCCGAACTTCTTCATCTGAAAAATGAAGAGGCTAGATTTTCAGCTAAGTCTTTGAATCATATAATTTGAAGAGGCATAAATAAATTCATTATTAGACAACAGGAAATGTATTAGGTTATGCTTATGCTCCCTTTTAAGGTTTTCCGTTTATCGTTCTCTTGTGTTGGTTTTCTTCATGAATGCTATGTTAGCCATCCAGAGCAAACCCAGTGATTAGATGGAAAGCAGTCTGTAATTTCTGGTCTAAGGGATCCTAAGGGTCTTCTGGTCAAGTTCTATGTCTTTTCTAAGCTGTTCCATTTCACAGAACTGACTCTAAACAAGCTTGGGGTTTGATCGCAAAGGGAATGGATATGCCCTGTGCTTGGCTGACATCCTCCATGCAAACCCTCCCCTGACTCCCATTTTACCCTTTTTGCCATTGCTTTGTGACCATGGGGATACAACTGTTCAGAAATTCATCAAGATAAGTTTGAGAGGTTTGATTTCTGGCTTGGATTGGCCAAAGAGAGTTACTGCATGGAACAGGCATATAGGAGGAGATAAAGGCTATTTTTCTCCCAGCTCCTTACCTCTTATTGGCAGTTCATGGATTCCTGTAGTGAAGACCCTCCTCACTCCTCTGCTGGTCTTCTTCTATGGCTACATGACTCAGTGGGTTCACATAGCTATCATTTATTCTTTCAGGTCTAAGAACAGAAATAACTGCCCACTGATGGTAGTCTGTGGCTATCTGACAACCCTTTATATCTGCTCTTAACCCTTCCCACATGTCTTTAAATAGTTCTTTCTCTAAAGCATCCTTCGGAGTAGACCATCTGTTCCCTGCCGGGACCCTAATTAATTCACTACCAGTCCTGTTCTTGGTATTCTTCCAAAGAGGGGTGAGTGAGTCCATACTAAAAGGCCCAGATGCTTTAGTCTCAAAAACATAGTTGAGGGCTGGGTATGGTATGGTGCATGTCTATAGTCCCAGCACCCACCACCTGAAGGACAATCGTGAGTTTGAGACCAGCACAGACCGCATAGTGAGATAGTCTCAAAAAAGAAAAAAAAGGGGAGTGGATGATTAGATGGCACAATGGGTAAGGACACTTGCCAACAGACCTAGAGGCCTGAGTCCAATCTTTGGAACACACATAAATCTGGAAGGATAGAAACCAACTCTACAAACCTGTCCTCTGACCTGCACACGTGCACCCAACAACCTACATGCAATAGTAATAAACATTCCTTAAAAGGAACAAGGAAATATATCTGTATTTATGTATGCATCATGTGAATGATGCAGTGTTGATTAGATCCCTGTAGTGGTTATCTATTTTTGTTCCTTTCAGTAATTTTTACCCTATGAATAAAGAACAGCCTCTTTCCTTATCCAATGGGAGGAGGTCTCAATCAAAGAGAACCATCCCTGGTCGTAGAATGGACATGTGATCCATGCCAATACAATTTCTCTCATTGATTTTTTTGAGATGGAACTAGGTAAAGAAGGTTCATTCCTTTTAGGCGGTGGCTACTGGGTAGGTCAAGTTATGATAGTCACCCAGTTAAATGGAACTAAAAATGACTGTTTGGGGCCCAGCATCTCTGTTTAAGGATCCACTTCTCATCCTGAGGACCCAGCTGTAGAAGGTTTCAGTCTGAGTTTTGCTTACTTTTTCTCTTATATTTCTATGTGTGTAGTTTCTTACAAGTTAATGCATCCGTAGTAGAAACGGAACTCAGGGTTAATCTCACTCTGCCTGCCTGGGCACGTGGCCTTAGTTCAATAGTGAAGTGTCTGCTAGATGCTTGCTTGTGTCTTCCCAGCTGTTTTCACATCTGTATCTCACTTTATCATTACAAGAGTTTTAGATGATGAAGGCGACAGGGAGCCCTTTCCCCTTAGTGAACATTACTCTGGGGCTCAGACAGGCAACAGTCCCAAAGATAAAGCCACTTCTCACTTTGGTCTTTGGCTTGGTGGGACCATGCCAAGGCTTTCCTTAGAGAGGTGTGGTGCCTGTGTTCATACAACTTCTTCCTGGATTGGTCTTGGATTCTAGCTTCCTCCCATTTTAACACTGCCTGCTCTATCTGAAAATAGTCTTCTTTCTACCATGAGACATGCATTCTGCTCTGTTTCCACCTCCAGCCTGTACTCCAATGCTCGACAGCTCTCCATCTTGCTGATGGATCAGGTACCATAATGTTCATAGTTGTTCTCCTCCTCCCAATTTAACCTCCTTGTTTACCTCAGCCGCTTTAAGAACTGGTCCTGTTCATGCACCTGTGTTAGTGTGACCTTGACTCACAACTCAGAAGGTTGGGTAGCTGAGGAGAATAAGTTACACTGATTTTGTCAAACGCTCCTTAAAATAGGTGTCTATGAAGACAAAAACCACGATTATCACAAGGTCTCTCCACGCAGAGAACAGTACATATGTTCTCATTGTAGAATTAGTTTTGTACCCACGTCTTGTAGCTGATGGCTAAGGGGGTGGAGTGGTATTTTACAAAGTCTCACTTTCAGTAAGGAGGAAAAGTCTCATGGGGAAAAAATGCAGAAGTTAAAACAATACGATGTGCTTTTTACAACTGAGACAAAAGACTGAAATAGAGGATACAGCTGAAATTAGCTCCTGAGCAACTCCGTCTGATGAGAAAATTATCCGACAGCAAATTACACGCTGTGTTAACACCATGAGCTTCAGTGAAATTTAAGGCACTGGGTTAACCAAAATGAGACAGAAGGGCCGGGGGCTAGAGGAAGATATGGGGTAAGATGAAGGAAAAAGAATAGGAATTAATATTTTCTAAGTATCAGCCATGTGAATCCCATCTTGAAATACCTGGGATCTAGGCACAGAGTGGATTTACCTTTAGTCCTGGCTACTAAGGAGACAGAGGCAGGTTAACACTTGAGTTCGGGTATTTTATGCAGTCCTAGGAATTGAACCCAATGCTATATGGGTTTCACCACTGAGGTATATTCACAGATGAACCCAGGAGTTTGAAACCACCCTGATCAACATGTCAAGACTTACCTACACATGAGATTTGGTAGAAAGCAAGGAGGGTGTGTTGGTGAAGGTCATTTTCCAAGGGTAAGACAGACTTTCTCTTATTTAGTTGAGCAGTACTGTCAAGGAAAGGGATCATTTGTGACCGAGGAGGGGAACACAGCCAGCCTGATTATCACAGCTAAGTGTGTGATTTCAAGAGAACACTTACAGATCAGCTGATAGATATGACTGTCGGGTCCCAGCGAGCTGGTGGCACATTCAGTTGAGAATGGCTTCAGGAGTTACTGACCACAAAGGTGTAGGCAAGGGAACGGAGCCTTTATCTTAGAGATGACCATAGGCAACTTTGCACCTTCAGTGCTGAAAGTGGAGAGACAGAAGAGGACCTGAATGAGAGCGAGTCCTAGTGACATCTGGAATAAAGCCAGCCAGAGGTGGCCTCACAGGGAGGGAGACAGGCAAAGAATACATCCTTCTTACTCTCCTTTCTTGCAGCTTCATCCAGAAAGCCTTAAGACATAGGATGCCAGGGAGGCATAGCAAAGTCAGGCTCCTGGGGAGAACCAGATGGTGGAAGGCTGAGAGTGAACCCAGTTGAAAGGAGCCCTGAAGCACCCCAAATTGTGTATCAGTTATGAAGTTTAAAGGGGAATGCAGCATCTTTACCTCCCTGCAACTATAAAAATGAGGCTAGTTTCTCGAGAAGTTTGACCGAAAGACACAAGCAGTCATAAAAGCTGAAACACACCAGGCTGATTGCTCTTCTGAGTAAGAGAAGCTCTATGGAAATGAAGCCAACATGTCAATACCATGCTAAGCAAAGTGTGGCATAGTTATTCCTCTCTTGGGAAGAATCTGGGGGAGATTATGGAGTAGATGTAGTGTAGAATTTAGACAAAGAATTCAGCTGAGATTGTTCAATCAGAAAAAACTTGGGTCTGTCAAACACTTATTCTTATTTTATGGACATGATTATAGACAGTGTGAATAAAATCAAAATGCAATGCATCAAGTGGAGAAATAAAGGATATGAAATTAGAGGGCAGAGGTGAATTTCAGTGTGAAAGAATGTCTGGGGAACTCTGCGATTAGACTTACATTCCTGGGCAGGATACCCAGCAAAAATGCATTCAAAGGGACCATACCATTATGCAGGACCCAGAGACAGACATGATAGATAGACAATGTAAGATGGTGACAATACACAGGTCAAAACCTGGGGCAGGTCCTTCCCTCATAGGTTTTAGAAAAAGCTAATCCTGCTGGATTCTTGATGGCACACTCTGGGCCTTTAGAACCATGAGAGAATGCACTTGTATTATTTCAGCCACCCAGGTGGTAGCGCCTTGTGACACCATCCTCAGGAAATAAACACATAGTCCAGACCCCTCTTCTATCCACAGACATCAGAGACATCAAGGAGACTTGCTCGCGTTGGAGAAATGTCGTGCTGAGATCACCACCCATTTCCTGGGCTTCACTCACACAGGCATGTCTGTCAGTTTTGCTGACTGCTAGGTGACCAGCATTTGCAGCAATGCATTTTTGTCCAAAATCAATGCAGGAAAGCTAGTGAAGAAGTCCAGGGCTCTCATCTCACCCAGGAGAAAAGGGTTAACCATGTGGATCAGCTGACGGCGTGGATGTTCAGTGTGAAAGAAGGTGAGGGTAGGGGTGGGCGGGGTCAAACCAGGCTCCATGGCTACAGCAAGAATGGAACCCTCTTCATTAACGTAGAGAATGCAGACAGAGCTATATTTTGTTGGGAGTGAGAGGAAAAACGAAGAGTTTAGTTTTGAACATATTGACTTTGACATATATACTAGATCTCTGAGTGGATATGTTAAGTAGGTTGTTAGATATAGAAATGTCTAGTTCAGCATAGATATCTAGGCAGTAGATACCATCTTCAGTATTGTCAACACATAGTATTTAAAGACAGAAGATGGGATGAGCCCTCCTAAAGAAGTGAGTAGACCCAAAAATATCAGAATGCTGGAGCACTCCAGAGTTTAGTTTCAAAAAATGGGGAATAACCAGTTTTTGTTTTTGTTTTATAAAAAAAAAGAACTGAAGAGGGGCCTCTGAGGTAGAACGAACCACCTGATGGTTTTGCAACATGGAAGCTAGATAAGAGCGAGGGAGAGAAATCTACAGTTTCCAAGAACAAAAGAATTAGAATTTTGACATTCTGTACCCCAAAATGTAAAAGGTCCTCCTGTGTTTGTGTTGCTTTCATTGGTTGAATAAAGAAACTGCCTTGGCCTTTTGATAGGGAAGAGCTTAGGTAGGTGTGGAAAAGGGAACTGAATTCTGGGAGGAACAAGGCAGTGTGGCAAATGCCATGGTTCTCCTGTCCCAGAGGGACACTGGTTAGACTCATGCCATTAATGGAAATGGGTTAGATCAGGATGTGAGAGTTGGCCAAGAAGATTTAATGGCCAGGCAGTAATTTAATTTAATACAGTTTCTGTGTGATTATTTCGGGTGTAAGCTAGCCAGGCAGGGTGGAACAAGGGACCCTGCTCCCTACAACACAAAACCCAAAATCAATTTTTCTGAGTTTATTTGGAGATTTATTCATAATTACCTGTCTCACTAGCAAGGTTTGTGAATACAGAGTCTAATAGTCTTTGTTGTGACAACGCCTCTGATCTGTTGGGATACTTACTCCAACATGATCTATTTTCCATCATGATCCTTTTTCTTTTAATGATCTTAACCATAGCTGCAATACTTTGGGCAAGTTAGAAGGAAGAATGCTAATGCATTCATTCACTGAGCAAATGTTGCTTTATGGTATGCTAAGCACTAATACAAATGCTTGGGACATCGCAGCTAACAAAGATGAAACATGGGCCTGTCCCTGGGAGCCTTCCAGCCACTGGTGTGTAGGAATCCAGGGAATGGGGATTCCTACCTAACATGCCATTTGTCCACATGAGCAAGTCACATTGATCTCTCTCTCTCTCTCTTTGACATCTATGGGTAAACAAGGTTGGAACATGTATTTATTCCCTGAGGATGTTACCACAGAGCACTACCACACAGGTAGCTGAAACAAGGCAAGCGCTTTCTCTCATGGTCCTAGAGGCTGCAAATAGGACATCAAGAAGACAGCAAAAAGCTCAGCTACCACCCAGGCCCACAGCCAGGTCTTGGGTTGGCTCACCCTAACACCTCCCCATCTAGGACTCACTGGAGCTCATGAAGGGACTGGTCCTGTGGAAGAACAACCACAGGATCTCCCTGACTCAGGGCAGCCATGGGAGATCCCCGAGGAGTTCCAGTGAGGGTTCAGTGATGATGGTTTTACCGGAAACCAGAGGCCTTGTGTCAGACCAGCGACTCATTGTAGTGAATGTTTACTGATTGGACAAGAGGGCCAACTATGACACACTGAGGCCTCCAATGACTCCGGGACGAATGAAGAGGTATAGGAGAGGTAGGAAAGAAGGAGAAATAAAGAGGTTTTTGTTTGTTTGTTTGTTTGGTTTGGTTTGGTTTATTCTTGTTTTTGTTTGTTTTGTTTTGATTTGATATTTTGAAATTTTCTTTTGTTGGGGGGTGCTGCAGGAATGAGAGGAGATATGGGGAGGGGGATTGGAAGGTGAGTGAAATTTGGAAACTTCCAAATTAACAATAAAGTAGTTAAATTTTCAAAAAAATTGAAAAAAAAAAGAGAGGCTGGCAGGGTTAGGGTTAGTTTCTCTAGGAACCACTGGAGAAGGGTCTGCCTCAGGCTTTGGCCTACAGACTGCCACCATCTTTCACTTCCCATCTATGCATGCCAGCCGCTGGGTTCAAGTGTTCCCCTGACATAAGGATACTCATCACATTGGACCACAACTCTTAAGGACTTCATTTCAACTTGATTAAATTAATACAGTGTATGAGGTCTATGAAGACTGTCTCCAAATAAGGTCACATTCTGTGATACTCAGGGTTAAGACACCATTATTTATTTGTGGGGTAGGATACAAATTTCACCATAACCAAATTACCTATCTTTGTGCTAGCTAGAGATGACCATAGGAATTCTGACTCTGGCAGGCAGGAAGCGATGCTGAAGCTAAGTGGTTTATCTCTCCAGTGCTGAAGCCGCCTCTTACTGACTTTGGTTAGACCCCTTCATGTCTGCGAACTCCCAAACAGGCTGGGAGGTGGAGGAAGAGGAAGAGAATAATAACCATTTTATGGGGCTTGAAAGGGATAATTATAGCAGAATATAGTTCCAGCATATTCTAAATACTAATATATAATATATAGCAACTAGCATTATAATATGGATTTTAAATGCTTGCAGAATGTGTTTATGTGCAAAAAGTGGTAAGGGAACTGTAATACTCTAGAAAAACCAACAATTCAATATCTAAATGTTTCAAGGTTCTTAAGATGTTTTTTACACCCATGCAATAGGCCACTTTGATGAATACTATTTTACCGTTGAGGACAGCAAAACCACGGAGTCCCAGGCAGCTAGCATCCCTCAGGTATCCTTAAAAGGCCTGGGCTTTTTTCTCTTTTTCTCCCTCTCCCTCTTTCATTTGTCATTCTGAGATTTTTTTTACATCCACATACTGAGAATACTACAAAATAAACAACCCTGATGAGAAGCTATCCAAAGGAATTTAGACCATCTTTTCACTCCTTGCTGAAAAAATTCAAACCCTCCACACACCCAGACTGGAACTGGTTTCCTCAACGCCTTCACGATCTGGAAGCTGGGGACTTGGCACTGTGGGGACCTTTCTGTTTCTTTTCAAACCCAAAGCAATGGACTTGAAAACCTAAACCCAAAAAAGCTAACAAAGACCTTATTAACTGTGGCTTCTTTATAAACATTTCACACACACACACTCTTTTCCTCCCTCTCTCTAGGCAACCCTTGCATAAAAATATCCATTCGCCAACTGTTCACCAACTGTTCCTTTCTTACTGGCATACCTTGTGCGGCATCCAAAGCTGCCAGAGCGCATGTTTGCTGCAGCACTCGGCACTGCCTGGGCTTACCGCCACCAGGTCCTGCCACCGGGTAGGCATGTGCAAGGGGAAGAGGCTGTCTGGCAGAGGAAGTCTGAGGTGAAGCCAGGAAGGTAGTGGCTTCATCAAGGCTTTAGGGTCACTGAAACTTAGCTTTGACCTGAAGCTCTTGTTATGTCTTGTTTATGCTGTGTGCCATTCATCAAAGTATTTCACTCTCTGAGCTTGAATTTTCTGTCTTGGGAAAGACAGGTAAGAACGTTCATGCAGAACAAATGAACTCATGTGTGTGTTGGCCCCAATAGGGTGCACAGCACAGTGTACAAGTCAGGACACCAAACTTTCTGCTTTCTTAAAAGAGTTCACAGTTCAGAAACAGAGAGAGAGAAACAAAGTCACAAACAGAGAAATTTGTCAGGGCAAAATATTAAGAAATACTGCAGTGTAAAAGACATAGAACATTCAAAATCTGCTTTTAGTGTTTGGAAATATCTGCTGCATGATAGCTAAGGATAGGCACCCTACTTCACAAAGGAACACTCAAGTGTATTATTCCTGTCTTGTAATTTTGACAGTGTGTTGACCAGCTTTGACCTGTCTCTTTCTTGCCTCCCCTCTACTTTCTTTCCTTTCTGGTAATCACTTTGCTAGTCTTTGTCTTGGGGTAAACATTAGAGACAATGGCTATGGTAACTGCTCTGATTTGATCATTATACAATGTGTAAGCATATAGGTATATCACATTATATCTCATAAATATGTACAAGTTAAATCTTTAAAGAAAATTAACATGGTACAATATTCAGTGACTTAGAGACAGGAAGAGATGAGTGTGATAGGTTTCAGATAGGGGAGACTTTGGAGACCAGCTAAGAAGCTTAGGTCTAGACAACCTCTGCCTTGGGATATATAAACAATTCATTCCTTCACTTATTCAAAACCTTTCTCAAGAGCTGCCTATGACCTCAGACTAAATGAATAGACTCCAGGCTTGACCTTTGGAAGCTTCAAGGGAATCCAGGGACTCAGATGTTCAAGCAGCTTTGTTCTCATAGATCAAGAGTTCAACATAGGTGAAATGGCAAAATTCAAAGTAAAAAAAAGTGTCTGTGTGTGCAATATATGCATGTGTATATACAGTATCCATGCATGTATATTTTGATGTCTATAGAGACAGTCTCTGCATCTGCAAATTCTGTATTTACATATTCAACCATCCTGTTGGAAGAAGGCCGTTGCTTGTTGGTTCCCAGCTGCTCGGCCAGCTTAGACCCGAAATAATCACACAGAAAACTGTATTAATTAAATCACTGCTTGGTCCATTAGCTCTAGCTTCTTATTTGCTAACTCTCACATATTAATTTAACCCATCTCCATTAATATATGCATCACCATGAGGTCATGGCCTACCAGCAAAGTTTCAGTATATCTGTCTCCAGCGGAGGCTCCATGGCTTCTCTCTGACTTCACCCTTTTTTCTCCCAAAATTCAGCTTAGTTTTCCTGCCTAGCTCTGTCCCCTATAGCTCTGCCATAGGCCCAAAGCAGTTTCTTTACTCATTAACCAATAAAAGCAACACACAGACAGAAGGACCTCCCACANTCTAGCTTCTTATTTGCTAACTCTCACATATTAATTTAACCCATCTCCATTAATATATGCATCACCATGAGGTCATGGCCTACCAGCAAAGTTTCAGTATATCTGTCTCCAGCGGAGGCTCCATGGCTTCTCTCTGACTTCACCCTTTTTTCTCCCAAAATTCAGCTTAGTTTTCCTGCCTAGCTCTGTCCCCTATAGCTCTGCCATAGGCCCAAAGCAGTTTCTTTACTCATTAACCAATAAAAGCAACACACAGACAGAAGGACCTCCCACACCACCTCCATGATTTTATACAGGCTTTTTCTTGCCATTTTCCCTAAATTTATATAATACAATGACTATTTACCTAGAATTTATATTGCATCAAGCATTATATGCAATGTAGAGATAACAAAGGTATATGAGAGATGTACATAGGTTCTACATATACCTTTAATATAAAAAACTTGAGCATCCAAAGATTTTAGTATTTGGAGGGGCCCTAGAATCAATCTTCCACAGATACAGAGAACAGTTATGTACACAAGTTGGTACCTCAGATTTCCTCCATGTTCCTTTGTCTCAGATGTGCCCATAGTACAGAAAGAGAAGAAAATTCACAGAAAGGGAAATTCACACCCAATACCCTTTCATGCACATAAGAGTGTTTGTGAAATGTTATGAAAAACCTTTACTCCCTTAATAAAGGCTGATATTTCATAGACTCCCAACTGTGACTTTTGACCATTAGGCTTCCTGTTCTAACTCACCCATTCCCAGCATCTTCTCTGACCAAAGGATCACCTTGCCTCCCACCACACTGAGACATTAGGAACCTAAGTATTTTTATTATTATTTTTTAAATAGAAAATACTTCTTTTTATTTAAAGGGCAATGACTAGCAATATTTTTTCATTCATCTTTTTTAAATTTATTTTACATACCAACCACTTTTCCCCTCTCTCCTTTCCTCCTGTTCCCTCCACCTGCCTCCCTCTACCCCCCACATCCCAATATTTTTAAGGGTCACTTCTGCACACCTGCACTGGTCTCCAGATTCATGACATCTGATATGAGAGTGAGCATGTCACAGGTCCATTACAAACAGTACTCAGACAGGCAAGATGCGCTTGTTATTAAAGTTGGGTTCACAGGTCAAGGGAGTCCCTAAGATTTGGGTTTGAATCTATATAGTGACAACCTCTGTCTACTGTGTAATCTCAGAAAGCAACTTGGGAATTTGGTAGGTAAAAGGAAGTATTTATTTGTGCAGTGATCTCCATTCAAGTTGGGCCATGTTTTAGCTAGATGTCTGCGAGCCACTTACTCTTCTAAAGTAGGATATTCCCAGTGCTGTAGTGAGCACCGAATGTGCACCTAGAAGAGAGGCATCACTGCACCTGCCTGGACTCAGATGACTCCTAATACATGTTAACCATTATGACAATGATTATTTTGATTCTTCAGGGGAATGGTATATGTTTAAGAGGCATTTTCATCAAACACAATATTATCCAGGCATGTGCTCCAATGAATGATGACAAGCAGACACCTGTTGGATCCTTTCCTGGGATCACTTTCCCACACACACAAAAAAAAGCCCACAAGCTCCAAGCTCTCTTCAGCTAGCATCTGCTCCAGGTAGGGTTAGATCCAACACTAACAGCCCTGCCCTCAGTATATTAACTCTTTATGATAGGGACTGCTCAGGTGTCCATTTCCACTAAGAATCCCGTGCTGGTCCTGTGGATCCTCACAGAGGCCATCGTGGCATTTGTCCTCTCTCATGGGGGTTTTACCTTGCCTGAAATACATAAACAATGTGTTTAAGAATCCCTGGAGCCCCACCTGAGGATTCCCCAAGGCCCAGCGAACATCACATGAGAAGACTGGAAGAATTCAGAGCCAGAGGATGGGGAAAGCTTCATGAAATGCTGCCCTTCGGATATAATATTGCTAATGGATACCTGCACATGATTGGGGCCTCGAGCTTTCCAACATGGATAGAAGGGGAATCCATGAGACCTCATCCCTTCCTAAGAAAATAACGGCTTAGTGATTGAAGGAGGGGAGGTTTCATTTTTTTCTAACGTTGTAACCTCTGGGACTAGGCAAGAAGAAACAGGAGTTCACTGGGAAATAAAAAGGGGATGTGGGAGGGTAGTGGGGTAAACATATCATAATACATTGTACAAATGTATGAAACTGAAAAGATGAAAAATCCTATGGTTCTATTATTAATGTCCCCCAATTTCATTCCGTATTTCTCTATATTTATCTATCTGTGTGTGTGCTAAATGACCTCTCCTTAGCTAACTTTCTTTCTTAATCCCTTTACCTATCCTTCCCTCTGTCCTTCAAAATTAAGTTCGCCTATGACAGTGTTCATTCCTGAACCACAAATAGTTGGATCATCAGATAGTGTACCGGGTGCTGAACATAAAATGGTTGTGACACAAATGAGCTCCTTGCCTTCACAGGTCTGAGAGTCCTGGAAGCACATAGATACCGATGTGATTATCACACACAGCTAACTAGACATGGGTCATGTAGGAACAGATCCAGGCGCCACGAGCACACACGCCAGGAGAATTGGCCATGCAGAAAATGCCCAGAAGGCCTCTCTCAAGAGGTGCCATGAAGCCACCTGGATGGCCTTCTCTGTGATAATTGTGGGTTGCCGTGTGAACATCACCAAGTGGCCCTGTTCTCATTTCTCATTTACTTTCTGGAGGCTGAAATTTTATTCCCAGGCTCTATTCCAAACCTAGCTCTTAGTAGGCACTCAACCATGAGTTATTAAATGATTATCACTCTCATTCAAAGAAGACGCATCTCTCAGGACCTTTCAAGCTCTAACACATTCTCTCGTCTTCATTGGGCATCAATCTTGAACATTCTAGAGCTGTTTCTGCCACCCACACTGCTGCCCGCTCTCCCCTTCCCCCTTTAATGGTCCCATGGGAAGAGGTTCTGCAACTCTGCATTAGCCCCAAGGCAGCACTCAGCTCAGTGGCTCAGCCTCCAAACTCCTATCGCATTACATTTAATACATGTGTGTAACGAATGCCGCACACTTTTGGCAGCACTTCTGTGCACCGTGTCATTATAAGCCGTATTGACAGCAAACAAGTTGCACACTCTCCCTGTGAACACTACAGGAAAAAAGAACATGTAATTTTGTTGTTGTTTGTGCGTTTTTTTCCAAGTCACATTGGACACCATTTGCTTTTCATTAGAAATACCACGCTGACAGTAAAATCACATATCTCCAATACACAAAGAGGAGACAACAAGCTGTCTGGGTCTGCTGGGAAAGGGAGGGCAGTGCTGTGGCCTTTGTGGAGGGGACCCAGAACAGAAGTGATGAGTTCTGGGCTCTGGTGCCTCAGAGAACTGATGCTCCCTTTCTCTGAAGGGTCTTCTGGCGTCCCTGTACATTGAAAATTTCACTCCACCCTGGCACTGATTGTTGCATTTGTTTGCTTATTAAATTGTCCATTTCTTCATTCATTTATCCAACAACATGCTTCTAATCACTGCATATTCTTTCCGGAATTAACTGAGGCAAGGATTTTTAATGTTAAAATACAGTGAGATTGCACAATAGGCATCTGCTACATGTTTAATTTTTGCAGAAACCCCTTGAGGCCAGCACTATTGATTCTGTTTCACAGCTTTAATAACTGCGCATGTGAAAGCTAAAATGACTTGCTTACAGTTGCTAAGAAAATGATCCAGATTTGAACCTATGCTCACCATGTTTCACGAAGTGAATAGGCAAACATTTACTGTGTCTGTGGTGCCATGCACTGCTCAGGTTTCTAATTTTGATGTAACAAGATTTGATTTGAAACTGCAATTGTCCTATCCCTGACTTCTCCCTAGACTAAAAGCTCTGTTCTCTTCCTCACAAGGCAAACACCTTGGGCAGGTTAATTCTATTCTCCTCAGTTCCTCATCTGCAAAATCAGGATGATCCTTCTGGGCTGGGGATATAGGTCAAGGTAGTGCTTGCCTAGTGTGTGAAAACCCTGAGTTGTACCCCTAGCATCAGAAAACAGCAGTAAATGATAAAGAAATGAGAGGAAATAGTTCAGAACTGGTGAGGATCTGTGAAGTAGACATGTAAGACAATAGTTTCTGGGATACAGCAAACTGTTGATGAAGGTTGTTTGCTATTTTCAGTTGTATTACTCTCTGCCTCAAGGACTCAAGTGACATAAATGGGAGATGCTGAGAGAGGAAAGAATGAGACGCCCACAGTATGGAAGTCCCTGAATCTTTCTGTCCAGTCCATCAGCACATGTTAAGAACCTGCAGACCCTTTCCAGCTGTGCCCTGTGGATTGAGAATGCACAAGGGGAAATCCTGGTCTTATTCAGAGGGAGATCACAATCTTTAGGAGAGAAAGGGAGAGAGAGAGTGGATGGGAGAGAAGGAAGGGGGGGCAAAGAGAGAGGGAGGGAGAAGAGAGAGAGGGAGAGAGGGGAAGAGAGAATGAGGGGAGAGAGAGAGAGAAAGAGAGAGATTGATTGAGGTTTAAAGGACAGATGTAATGAAGCAGACCAAACGCAAGTGAGAAATGATCCACTACATAGAAGATGTCTGTGGGCTGATTATGTGGATTGAGGCAAATTTCTTCATCATTCTGAGATTAAGTGTCTTCATCTTTAAATAGGAGGAGGAGATAAAATCTGATAAATTCTTATAATAACTTGATGAGCTAATGTAAATAAAAAAGAATTGGCACCTTTCCTAGCTCACAAATGATCTTTAATAATTGCTTATTCAGTGTATAAATCTATTAATATAATAGGAGTAACATGAAAAACACAGTAGTGTTAGATGAAGCAATGCACAAGGACAGAGCTATAATGCTCACTACAGACTATGTTGGTCGTTTATTTGCAGGAGGTTGTGATAAATTAAATGTGGCTAACCCTCAAGAGTTCTTTCTCAAATCTGAGGTAAGTTTATTTTTGACCATGAGAATGTGGGAGAATTGACATTTTCTGTGTTGCTGGAGACTTGACCCCAAAAGGTAGGAGTCACACCCTAGATCAATGTTACCTATAATAGAAAACAATGAGTGATGGGGTCAGCAAGTGACCCCTCATCAAGGGAACAAGGTGGAGAGTAATAGAGGAAGACACCTAAAACAATTTCTTCTGCCTTCCACATGGCATACATATACATATGCATACACATGCTTCACACACAACATGCATATATACAACACACATCATACACACATGAATCACATACAACACATGTATATACCACAACATGAATATATACAAGCACCACATACAACACACTTATACATCCTACACCCCCCTACACACACACACACACACACACACACACACACACACATGTCTAAAGCCTCTTCATCCTGTTTTGGAGCCAATTTGCATTTTCTACTGAATAGCGATAATAAATATCCTTTCATTAAGCTCCTTGATCACTTAAGTACAGCTCACAATACTATACTGTGCACTTAAAACTGTTAAGAGGGGGAACCTCACATGAAGTATCTTCACGACAATAAAATAAAACTTGGAAATCTGTTAAGGCTTGGTGGGCATGCAGATAGGCACACAGCAGAGAGGGCAGGGCACTTGTAAACTTTCAGTTGCTGAGGAGGGTCGATTGCACAGTCCTGAGGTGCAAAATGCAGGTCAGCAATTGCCAATTGCAGATGAGAGCAACGGGGAATCTGGGACTGCCCTGGGTGCTGATCACTTTGTGCTGGCCACCTCTGGTTGAGTAGCCATATCCCCAGGGGCGGGTCTGAAGCCTTTACTTATAAGTAGCCACTTACTTGTCCTGGTACTTCGTGCTGAAATGGGTCTTGCTTTGTTAAACAACGAGGGATCCGGGGACCCTTCATCTCACCTATTTGAACTGTACCTTTATCAACTGTCACAGTGTCTGCTACTAAGGCTGTGACAGATACTGTCAGGACATCTGGGGAAACTGTAACCTCAGTGTATCTGAACTAGGTTCATATTGTTTTTATTATGGTTCAAAAAGATGTGCTGAGACTCCCAAAGGCCTCCAAACCCTGAAAGTCTCACTGAAGCAAAGTGTCAAGCTAGAAGACACCTGGGATGGGTTCAGACCTAGGACTGTGGTCAAGATCCAAGTTTCTAGAAATAAACTGGACTGCCAGATACAGCACCTTGAGGTAAACATCATTCTGCATTTTGACAATAATTGTGCCTATGATGCAGGTTTTGGTGTATCTAAATAAGTTTATGTGAAATGCTGAGGCTTGACTCAGCTCACAGTAGGTGCTCAGTAAATATAAGGCATTTCAATGAAATGACAAATGATCATTATAATCCTGCTGACATGGAAGTGGTTCTGAATCTCAGGTCTAACACTAGCTGTGCAGGCTTAACTTCTCCGCATTTCAGGGGTTTCGTCTATAAAACAGAGGTGCATGCATCTGGTAATTAAAATAAAAGACAACAGGAAAACAGCATACCAGCCATGTAGTAAGTAAATACATAACATCAATATGTTTTATTCTCCCCTGGAGCTCCCCACTTTCCTACGACTTGGCAGAGGAAAGAATATCCTCTAAACGAGCATGCAGGCCCATGGTGGGGGTACACAAGACATGTGTGCATATGGTGAAGCGCACACATGTGCATGAATGTCTGTACCTTTCATAATGGACTGCATACAAGTCATTTAATCAAATGATGGCTGAATCACAGAAATTGCTCCAGGGTCTCCTGTGCCCTCTTTGTCACCAAGGACTCCTCTCAGGCCACCGCTTGTTGACTTGCCATTAAGGAGCTTTTGAGATAGATTAAAACAATAGCATCAACAGAGGTATAATTTTCTTCCATCTCTCTTTAATTAGCTATGAACCACAGGGCTTTCCAAGTAGCAACAGAATCTAGGGAGGCGAGGGGAGCTGAAACCCACCATTTGAGGTCTCAGGATAAGAAGTACTTGCTAAACACCATTCTGAGGATGGAATAAAAGATGCCGCCAGCCACCCTTTCATCTTTTTACAAAACAAACCACTGTCTGCCGGCCCATGGCCAATTCCAGCCTAGAAAATTAGCACAGCTGCTTTGAGGGTAGGAATCAGGAAGGGGGAATTTCAGAAATGCAGTGGAGCATAGATGCAGAAGGCAGGAGGCTTGTCTGTCACACGATTTCTGGGTCCTTTGTATCTCCACCTTTCGGACCCTTGGTTTTCTTATCTGTAAAAATCGGAATGAATTAAAATGAAGCTGCTATTTGCCAAAGCCTATAGGCAGCACTCTACAATAGTGCTACTAGGTTGGTATTTTATGTCCATTTTCCAATCAGAATACTACGTATATGGAAAGTTGAATTTCTTCAATGTCATAGCATTGGAACAATGGTCTGCACCCAGCTACATTCTGGTTCTTTCTCAATTGCTCTGCTGTGCCACTAAAACTCTGTCTTTAAAAACTCTTCCTTACTCCATCTATTTGTGCCATTTTATACTTCTCTACTGTTGTTGGTTCTGAGACACAGGGATGGCTCGCACATATTCTTCAACCCCTCAGCATCATTCTCATTTAGCTCAAAATAACTTAATCAAAGATGGAGCATTCTAGCTATCAAGTCAGGATACACATTATATATATGGATATTCACATTCAAAAATTCAACAAAATTAACGGGAGAATTCAATAGTTATCAGCCTCTCCTTAGATGGACCATGAAATTTTTACAGAGTTCAATAATTTGTGTAGCCATCAGACATTTTCTGTAAATTGAAAAAATACAACTTCCAATACATAATTAGTATTTTTCAAATGTACATGGGACAGCTTCATAAATGTCAAGGTATGCCTGCTTCTTTGTGAAATATGTATACATACTTAACACCCAAGTTAATTTAAAAATGATATTACATTACAAGTTATAAGTTTTAATCATCATACATTTTCTCGAATGATAGACAGCAAAGTATAAACAATATCGCATATCACAAAGCTTCCTGATGCTACAAAGGAGTCCTCAGACTAAGAGAATTGGAAAACAGCTTCTTACATAAACAATTATAAAATATCCAAATATATTCTGTCTTGGTTCTTTCAAGCAACTGAAGAGTCATGATGTTGCATTCTGAAAGACAGGGTCCACCCTTCTGCCCAGTTAGGCTCTGACTGAGCCAGACTGACAATCTTTCCACTCTTTCATTTTGAGCTTTGGGTTTGCTACAGGTAGAATATTTGTGTGCCTATCATTGACATGTTGACATCCTAACAGACACTGCAATGTATTCAGAGGAGGATGCTTGGCATTTTTAGGTTGTGAGGTTAACAGACCTCCATGAGCAGAGGAGGATAAAGTTGGATAAACAGACTCTAGGGAACCCTTTGGCTCTTCCATCATGTGAGGCTACCGTGAGAAGGCAGAAGCAGATCTTCACCAGACATCAGTCGACTGGCGCTTCGATGACTACCTGATTCTTGAGGAAAACCAAGACCGTCCAATTCAAACATCATATTCCTGAAATACCCATTTCCGTCTGAAAGATTTCCGTGAAGTCAGGAGGGACAATGGAAGTGGGCTGAGCCTGAAACATTCAGATAGTGGATATTTAGAGAACCATCAATGCCCTCTATATACCAGGAGTCTAGACACAGTAAGTATGTAGACATGCTTCCTGTCCACTTGCTGAGCTAGCCGTCCTTTGTACTGCTGGTCATACATGCACAGAGCAAGCTAAGCTAGTGACACCGTGGTGATGTCCTCTAACATTCAAAGTCACTTTCTCCCCTCCCCCATAGAAACATGGTACAGTAAAGGAGTACTGTGACGAGAACAGTGGTTCCGGATCCAGTGTGTGCACTGGGACTTGAGGGGAGCTCTGGAGACCATTGCCCGACTAGCCAGCAAGTGAGGGATGGAAGAAGCACAGCTCAGACAACAGGGCCCCTCCACTGGGCTTTCACGGTGCTGTAGATGCAGCTCTGCCCCACTCTTGGCGGTCAAGCAGCAGCCACAGCCTTAGAACTGCGGAGGTAGGAGCTGCTGGGACTTTCAACAGGGCAACACTATGAGAGGGGCTACAGGCTCAGCCTGGGGGTTCCTGACTTTCCAGGGCAGTGGTGTGAGAGCAAAGTGTCATCTGTTCTGCCAGTCCCCACTGAGCTGTCACCCTTGGTAAGTTTCTGCTTCCCGTGTCAGAGACTCCCTTGTTAGAACTCCTAGTTCACCTTGTCTCACTCTGTGGGCCATTTTCTTGGTCTCTTAGCAACCTACTTTACTGTCCCACTTCAACGGTGCTGTGGATGATGCTCTTGATCTCAGTTATCCAACCTCAAGAACTGTCAAAAATAAGTCCATGTGGCTTATTGTTTATCAGGGGTAACCTGGATGAGCCATGAATGAAGCTATAGTAGAATAGTAATAAAAGTGCCAAGAAAACTAGACCCCAACTAGAGGTGAGGGTGTTTTGCTTCGGAAATAGCTAAAACAAGTATGGTCAAAGACCATCCCAGCTGCCCTGTTATTCTGCAAGGAAGGTTAACCAGGCAGCAGGGTTTCCCATAAAGTCCTGCAGGAAAGCAGACTGGAAAAAACCAAGCCCTTCACGGACTTTGCCAGGGCTCCTTGCTGAGACATTCTAAAGTTCTAATCCAGTCTGGGAACTGGAGCATGGGAAAAAGGAAACTCTCTAGCCCTTGAAGATAATGGCCATTGTTGAAGACCTGCAACCTCTGGAAACAGTGTTAGCTAAAAATCAGTAGATTATTCAGAATCCTTATGAGCAAGAAATAGAAAAACTGTCAAAAAATTGACAAGGTCAAAGCCCAGAGTCACCCAAGTTCAATCTCATTCCACAGCCACCAACACCTATAGTAAGCATTTGCCACTCTTTCTCTAACAAGGAAGTGGATAGATTAGATACCTGTTACAACAGTATTTATGGAAATAAACCAGGCAATTTTCAAACTACCTGTCCATGAGGCCCATCAAAGAGATCCAGGTCCCTTTGTGAAAGCACAATTTTCTGTATAATATATAAGAAAAATTGATTGACTATACAGATTGAAAATTAATACTCTCTTAAAATCTTACTTAAGTCTTCTGTACTTTGTCCCATAGGATGTAGTTTCCATTTATCATGATGTTTTCAGAACATCGTGACTCAGCATCGTCCTCATGGTAGAGAACCAGGATACTAAGAACTATGGTACCCTCCTTATCACAGATGAGAAACAAAGAAAAATTGATATTCAGAGAGGAGGTAAAGGGGCACAGGTCAAAGTGGCTTCTTCAGTTGTGTTTTATTATTATTATTATTATTTTTTATGTCTTTTGCTCTCTGCCTTTGGTTCCCCCCCACCCAATGAGGATGAGGATAGCATTTTCTATATTCTACTGCCTCCTTTATCATATTTCCAGTCTCTTCCTGCCAGGGTCTTCAGGCTGCAGTGGGCAGAGTTCCTACTCTGCCTTTGTTGAAGGTCAGCTGTTTGTTCCCACTTCACCAGGCCTGACTTTGATGGCTCTCCACTGACAATAACAACTTCCAGATCTAGAGTGCAGACTAATTATACAGAATAAGTAGTGTCCTTGTTCCTTCTGGGAGTCAAGAGGCCTAGATTCCAGGCCCAGGAATCCCACTTACAAGCTTGGTGACATCAGGCATGTGGTTTAATACTGGAGTCTTGGTTAACTTCTTGTTCAAACAGGAAAAACATTGTCCCATCTCTGTCCAAGGCATGTGGGAGTTATTATGAGGCAAAAATAGGTCAGAAATATCAAAATACTTTGCAAATTGGAGACAATGCATTTTGACAGAGGTATGTAGTTATGTCTATATTAAGGTACACAAATCAAATGTCTTCAAGGGCCAGGTAGGTTAGAAAGCAGGCCATTTTAGTAAAATTGTGAGTGATGGGGCTAGAATTGACAGGAGAATATAAAGGCAGTATGTTTTAGATATTAAATAAAAGATAACTAGTTGGTCAAAGCATACCTTATAATCAAACTCTGTGAGGAATACTATCTTGTGGGCCCTATTCCTACCACAATACTTCCCAAACTGTGGGCTATGGATCACCAGTGCCAAAGGATCTTGAATCTATAGACACCATTAACATCATCTGTCACTTGAAAACTGTCCCAAGAATGTGCCTACAACTGTGTCTTCACTTTGAAGATGATGGCATTGAGATTAACATCATGCATCTTCATTCATAAACAAATTTACACTAACTTTTCCAGTGTATCATTCTCAATAAATGCACACTAATCATATTCAACTTGCACGCATAGTGATCAGGGGAGGAAGTATCGTTTTTAACTTTAAAAGGAACCTCCATAAGCTTAGATGTTAAGAAAAAAACCCTAAGTACTTGCAAAGTAAAAAGAGACTGCCTAAAGGCTCTAAGTAAGTACAAGTTATATCAGCAGAGGATGCCTCTTGTAATAGCTTCTAGATATGATCTAGGCATGGTAGGAAAGGAAGAAAAACCTATGCCGTTCATAAACACATGCTGAACATCAAACAGGTGAATGGCAAACAAGAGGGAACGAGAAGTAGAGCAAGTGTATTTCGTGGGTGTCAGGCAAAGAGGGCTTTGTGTTCACAGGTTCAAACATGTACATGTACTCCCAAGTGAACACAGACAGACAGGCAGACACACACACACACACACACACACACACACACAGCTACACTCTTCATACTTTTCTGAACGGCATAAGCCCCATTGTGCACAGGTCCAAGTCCCCGTAACTTGTAACCATGCCTTGCTTGGAAAAGGGAGGCAGACAAGACTAAGGAATCTAAGATGGGAAAAAGCCTCTTTGAATGTCCAATTGGGCTTCCCATGCAATTCAGGTGCCCTAAGAGGAGGGAGGAACAGAAAGAGATGGTGCACAGAGATTGTCACAAATCCCAGAAGACCGTTTGAAGACTGTAAGAGATTGATGGTGGCGGGTGCTCTTGATGGTCAGAGCAGCATGGCCACAAGCTAAGCAAGGGAAGCAGCTACTAGAAGCTGACAGGCAAGGGATGGAGTCTCCCCTAGCATCTCCAGAGAGAGAATGTCCCACACGACATCTTGGATTAAGGCCAGGGACATTGATTTCAGATTTCTCAGCCAGGGCCCAAGCTCTCTAGTCAGCTCCTTTGTGCTCAGGGTTATGGGGGTTGCTGTTCTCCCGTTTTCACTCCAGGTTTTCCTTCATCCAGCGGTCTACTCACCAGCTAGAGTGTAGAGGAGGCTTCCTCAGAGAGAGCTTCCCTGACCAAGCCAAGACCATGCTGGTCATACTCCATTTCATCACCCCACTTCATTATTTCTTTTTGCAACACTTAACATAATTTTAAAGACTCTCAAGCATGTATCGATTTGTTTTTCATCTACGCCCTTCTCATTGAAATAAAAGCTTCTGTGTCTTGTTCACTGGGGTGTCCCCGGAGTCCACACAGTGCTAGCATACGGTAGGCACTCGACAGATCCTTACCAAGTTAATGAATGACTCTCAACTTGGTCTGAGAATCTGACTTGTGTGTGGAGCTCTTTAAAAATACCAACTCCTCGGCACGAAACAGATATTTCAAGGCAGTGGGACACCACAATTTTTATACTAATATAAGATGCTTAGGGGATGCAGTAAGTATACAGAGAAAAGGATCAATGAGCTTAAATATTGCTGAGGAACACAATTCCGCTCCATATAAACCCACAGCCCCAAGCACAGACCTTCCATGTATATCTTCTATGCCACCCTTTTTACACATTAAGTAAATGTACCACATATATTAATACTCTATACACTGCTCATTATATCATTATATACATAATTAGCAATTACTAAAATAAAACTGTCACCTCCTGAGTCTTTCTTTGTGTTAGATAGTACAACTGGTATATAGACTTGGTGCCTTGCTCTAATCAAGTTCATAGCTTATTCACTATTATACACGGTATGTTCTTGTTCTTCTGAATTTATAGGTTTAAATCTCAACCATCAATTTGATATTCTTAAGGGGTAGGATACTTGTGTAATTAATCAAGTCATGAGGTTGGAACCCTAATATATATGATTGGTGACCTTATAAGAAGGTCTGACAGTCCTCCCTACAACATGAAAACACAGTGATAAAATGACCATTACCAAAACCAGGAAGTGGTCCCTTACTACGAGGCAGGTCTTCTGACATCTATGATATTATTTAAACATCCTACATATGCTAATTCACTGTAGATGCCCAAACTGTCTAAGACAATCACCAAACCATATCATTGTAGTTCAAGATGCTAACCATGATAAGAGAGCAATGTAGAGAGCATAGAGATGGGAAGGCAGGAAGCTGCCAGATTCCATATTGACTGGGCATATTTAAACTGAAACAGGGAACATGTGATTTGTGTCCCAAAGGTCAGGAGTTGTTTACATTGGAAGAGGAGAATGAAAAAAAAAAGAGGGGGAGGTACTTGATGCAAAGGGAACAGAATTTTCAGAAATAGAACCACTAGAGTCTTTGTATAGGTATCTATAAATTATTTGGTTTATTTGTTCATTCACCAGAGTGTGGCTGCTTATCATGTCTCATGTCAGTACCTGTGCTAAATGTAGTCAAGAATATGATCATAGATTTGTGACACTGGAATCTCCAACTGAAGGCTGAAAGAAATGTATTGCTACAAAATGGCCTATAAGATCATGACGCAAAGCCAGGGACAAAGAATATTAGTGGAGAAAATGCCAGTTTGCAGAAAAAAAAAGAAGAAAAGGGATTGAAAGACTATAGACTATGTTGGCCATCTTCTGACATGACAAAGTGCTTTAGACAAGCCTGAGGATTCCCAAGGCAACTGTGAATTCATCCCTGTCCTCTGAAGGCAGCCTCTAAGAATCCTGGAACCTCCATCATCATCACCATCTTAGACTCCTGTGTTCCACTTGGGCCACTGACCACAGGATCTCTGGCTTATGCAAATTTGTGCAAGCTACTTTCTGGAGAGGCAAAGCCTAAGAGCAGAGAACCTTCTGCACAGGATCCTGACAATCTTAAGGCAGCAGCTTCAGACCATGTGTGCAGCATTGACAGGGTCCTGGAAAGCATGAAGCTGCTCTGGCCTTTCATTCCCCAGGACTGTACTCTAGAAATCTGGATCGGAGCAAGGCGATTCCCCTGCCTCTGTCAGTTCAACTTGTGCAAAGCCAGCCCAGGAATAAAGGGCTCACTGCTTCTGTCCTCTTCATTTGAGGGACAATTTTGCCTGAGGCACAAGCAAAGCTCCAAATTGATTTAATTTGAAATTTCGAACTGCCGGATCCAGCTCGGTTCGACCACCATCTGCTTTTCCAGTGTGCAATGACACTGAGCCTGTTTTTATTGTGTTTGCTCAACCAAGTCCACCAGTGAAATATAACTGATTTCCCCAGAGCCTGGGTGGCTTGTGAGCTTGGGATGATATCTGAACCCTCACCAAGCTCATCGAAATTATGAGCAAAATAATTTTTCTCTTAAGCGGTAGGGGAGGAGGGATCTGGATTCACCACAGGGGCGTATCACTAAGTGACACTTTCAGCTTTCTCTGCACAGAAAAGTAAACAAGTAAATTGCTTCTGGCCCCAACACCCATACACTTTCTCTGTAGATAAAGCTTCCCAGCCAAGCAAGGAAATAAGTAATCTGTGAAGACAGAAATGGGTGCCATCCCCAGTGTCTCTCTGGCTCCCTCCACATATGTTATTTGATGTTACCTGTTGACTAGACTCTTCTTTATTCCCACGCTGACTCCACCCTCTGCATTCCTGTGACCACTAACTACAACAGTCCAGACCCTGCCTGGTAATCTAGATTGCCACCATCCACCGTCTCATGCAAAACTCTTCTGAAATAACTTTGTCGTTCCCCTCTTAGTCACCAGAGATGGAGTTTGCAACTCTCAATATACTTTTAGCAGTCACTTGCTTCAAACCCTTCCCTGCTGCTCTGTAGCTAAGGGCCACACTGTTTAGTATGGGTAACCAGCCCCATACTAGTATCCTAGCTCCTGCCCAACCATCACTGTCCTGGGGCAACTAGCATACCCCTACCTGCTGGTACCCTGTACAGGAAAGAATATTTATAAAGCATTCCATACAACACCTGGTCATCTTCAGAGTCCCAGAAAAGTAGCTTCCTCTGTCACTACTGCTAGGTTCATTAATAATAATAATAATAATAATAATAATAATAATAATAATAATAATYATGATGKTGCNTAATAATAATAATAATAATAATAATAATAATAATAATAATAATAATGATGATGCTCAGATTACCTTGGTTGATCATGGTCCTCATCAAAGATGTTCATGTCCTTTTTAAAGAAAAGAGGACATTGACTTCATCCCTTCCTCCACTTTGGGGCCAAGGCAAGCATGGACCACAGCATCAGTGTCATAGATAAGGGGCCACTTAGCGAAGTGGTTGGCAGTCTGGAGCTAGGACAGCCTACAGTGAAATGCTGGCTTGTGTTGTTGTCTGCTGGCTCACATACAGTGAAGAAAATAACAGTACCTAATAAAAGCTGTAGGCAAGACTGAAAGATTCAGCACTCATGGAGTACTAAGAATAGAGTTTGGCACATAGTAAGCAATCAATTATCAACAGAGAAATTAAATATATATATATGTATATATATATTGCTTATAGACATATCCATATATAGATGTAGATATATATAAATGCACACACATATGTATGTGTATATATCAGGTCTGTGCATTCTTAAAAGTATTACAAAATCTCACCACACTGCTTGGCTCGGACCATTGCCTTCCTGTAATTGCCTTCGTCTGTAATTGTGTAGCTGGAGAAAGCTGGCATCCTTCTTTGAGACTCATTTAAAAGGTCTCATTCCAGCATGACTTTCTGGATACCAGAGTGGAGTCGGTCTTGGGGCCTTGGCATACTTGGCTTCAAATTGTTGCATGATTTTCTATGCGGTATTGACTATGTTTATTAACCCAATTGCATCTTACTTGGCTCATGCATGTGTAAAATGGGATAAAATTGTCCTTGCAGAGTTTCTATGCTACCCTTGATATATTTTATTTCTCTTTATTTTATTCATCTCTTTGACCTTGAATGCAGGTAGAAACCACTTAATTCCTCTTGTTGGTTTGTGTTCTCCTTCTTATGAACTTGAATTAGGGCTTGTTCTTATCTTGGTCAAATCACATACACAAGTAAAACATACATATAGATGTATGGGGCACAACAAGATAATGTTGACTGTGATGACTAGTCCTCTATCCCCTCTAAGAGCTAGCTCAAATGTACACATCATATGGAGCACCTTTCCCCAGAGCATGAGTGGAAGCAGCAGCTGATGAAATCCCTTCATCTATAGATCAAGTTCAAACTTCTTAGAATGACAGTTTTGATTCCCAAAGTCATGTCTAACCTTACCACACTAGCCTTAAGTCAGGTAATGACCACCTGAAGATCCTATCAGCCTTCCCTAGTCCCACTGTATATGGAAGAAGCCATGACTCTAATCTTTATCTCAAGAATCATTCTAATGGAATTCTCTAACTAGACTCCCACGCAAACTAAGGTCATGCATTCTCTCTCTCTCTCTCTCTCTCTCTCTCTCTCTCTCTCTCTCTCTC
>LOJH01001800.1:4881-35288 GCA_001685095.1 Ellobius talpinus
GTGATATTTCTCTGATTTCTTTCTCAGCCCATTTATCATCTGTGTACAGGAAGGGCTACTGATTTTTTTGGAGTTAATCTTGTGTCCTACTCCATTACTGAAAGTGTTTATAGTTGTAGGACCACTAGTTTTACTCATGTCGTGTTGCTCTTTGTGGTGTTGCATGTGTTCTTACTTTGTCTACCCATCTTTTCCTCTGATTAGTGTAGTTGGGGCTGTCTGTGACTCTGGTGATCAATCTTCCCGTTGCCTGTTGATGCAAGGCTCAGATGGTTGCTCCTCATGCTGCAGTCAGGGCCACGGTTCCAGTCACCTGATTGGTCACTCCGTGTTCATGGAGGTTGCTCAGTGCTTTTTGTTCCACAATACCTGGGGTCGTCAGGGCCTGCTCCCATGAAGATTGCTTGCTCGGGGCTCTTTCTGGTGAAGTTGCTGCCTTGGGCCTGCTCTGGTTGAGATTGTGGCTCAGGTCCCTCAGAGGTTCCAGATTCACACCTGGACCTGCCGATCTCTGGTTCCAGTCTACTCCCTCGTAGGTCCCAGACTCACGTATGAACCACAGAGGTCTCTGGTTATGGCCTATTCCCTCAGCAGTTGCTCACTTGAACCAATTTTTTTCTGTTCATTGTTAATATATATGTTTATACATAGTACACAATCCCTGTTAAATGTTGTACTAGGAAAAAAGAAGAGTACAGGCCAATGAACCCAGGTCCATTCTGTTTTCGTGATATATTATTGCAAAAATTCTTATGCTCTGTGTCTAGATAACATCATATAGGTTGTTAGAGCACCAGTGATAATGTAATTGAATACATGCAATTATCAATCTAATAACCATTTTACAATGTTCAATGAATAGACATTTTAATGGCATCATCATTTTCTATAGCAAGAACATAATCACATGAGTACTACCCATAATCTAATATAGTCATTAATGATTAGAAATCATATAGAAGTAGAAATAATGTGTAGCCTAAAAATTATTAACAATTATAAAATACATAGATGAAAAGTAAAAACTATGGAAAATATATTCAAGATTCTGTATTCATTTACATAAAACTGTAACATTTAGAAATAAAAGACTAAACTATTTCTTACCAACTCCTCTATAACAAAGCTTATTTAATACAAACGTCTGGCTAATATTTTTGACAGCATCTCGCTCTACTGTTGAAATGAGTCTGGGAGACTGAACATTTCCCTCACAATACTGTGAGTATATTGCAGTATAAAGCAACTTCATGATCTCATTTGTATAGAATCTCTGCACTATTGTTCATTTATTAAAGGACAGTCCTAAACTTAAGTGCAACATATATTATTAAAACATGTATTTTCATTCATAACTTTTTGGCACCCTCCATGGCTTTAAACATTTATGTTCTCTGCTAAGGTAGTCTCAGTAATCCATACACATTGGAAGAATTCCATGGAAGCTTCATGGAAGCTAGCAGCACAGGGCAGCACAGTTAGAGTTTTCTAACTCGAACGTTCCAAGGTGTGAGTGAGTCCTAAGAGCTGTCCTAGGAACATATGTAAATGAATGTGTGAAGCTCCAATGTACCAATAACCTGTCAAACTCACTTTCCTTTTGTTGAATAGAAAAACCATCGAGAGAGTGGCTTCAGGGAAAGAGAAGGATCTTCCTGAACTTCAGAAGCAAAGCAATATTTCACCCTTAGAAGCTGCCCTGGGGCAGAGCTATGGAACCTCTTTATCACACACATAACCTTGAATTATTAGTTAGTTTTCAAACTGTAAGGAAAGTAGCTGTGTATCCTTCATTTTGAATCCTAACCTCCACTCTAACAGTCAGTTCTTTACCTAGCATCTAGCAAATAGAAAATGATTTCAACATGGATAGTGATAAATTCAAATGGAGACAGTGTGCTGGCTAGATTTATGTCAACTTGACACAAGCTAGAGTCATCTGAGAGGAGGGAGCCTCGATTGAGAAAACACGTCCATAAATCTGGATATAGATCATTTTCTTAATTAGTGATTGGTGAGAAAGAGCTCAGTCCATCGTAGGTGGTTCCATCCTTGGGCTGGTAGTACTGGGTTCTATAAGAAAGCAGGCTGAGCAAGCTCTGATGAGTAAGCCAGTATAAATAGCATCACTCTATGGCCTCTGCATCAGCTCTTGCCTCCAGGTCCCTGCCCTGATTGAATTCCTGTTCTGGCTTCCTTAAATGGTGGGCTCCACTATGAATGTGTAAGCCTATTTAACCCTTTCCTCACCAGCTTGCTTTTTAGTCACAGTGTTTCATTGCAGCAGTAGAAACCCTGAGATAGGCACAACAGTGGGTTGTAATGGCTTCCATGACAGCATATCAGTACTGACAAATACTGCAGTAGCTGAAGAACCTGCTCCTCATCTACAATGGAGGTGAGTACCGCAAGTTCCTTGATGAACACAGACAATACTCTAGCTACACGCTGGAAAATCCCACTGCTCTGTGATTTGTACCAAGAGAATGGCTGCCTGGTATCCCATCGTCCTCCCACTTGCTCCATTCTGATTTCACTTTTCCTAAACCTGAATTTCCAAGGTCAAAATTTTCAGAAGGAAGCCTAACAACTAATTTTGGGTTTCTCAGCTTTCACAGTGTTGGTAGACATAATAGAAACTCACTGGAGCAGATATTCGATAAACTACTTGGCAGCATTTGCCAGGTGCTTACCACCATCTGGCATGCAAGCTCCTGGTTTTCTATTGGCTGTTTCTATCTGATAGACCATAAATCCTGTGAAAGCTAATGTCACTTTATTCTCATTGACTCTTGTGTTACCATAGCCATAGAGTTGTTTGGAGTTTGCTGATCACTCATTATGGACTTGTGATGAAGACAGAATGGAGTTTTGAATTCGTGGGCATTTAGAAACCCCTGAGAACAATCAGTGGAAAGTGATGTTCACTAAACAAAGCTTCATTTCAATCGAGGCAAGAATTTGAGGGAAAATACACTATGTTCTAATCCCTTTTCTATAAATGTCATGTATACTAGCATCCAATTTGTAAATTTGTTATGAGAGATAGATGGAATCATGTTCATGAGCCAGTAGCATAATACTGTACCACCATCACTCAACCTGCTTCTGAGTCAAAGACATATGTGTAGGATGTTTGAGAGGCCCCCTCAAGATCTGGAAAGAAAGGTGGAGAACGACACAGTGAGGTATAAACAGAGACTACTTGTTCATTTCCCACCTGCCCAGACCTGAATAATCCAACAGAAACTACATTTATTATAACATTGCTTGGCCAATGACTCAGGCATATTCCTGGCTAACTCTTATATCTTAAATTAACCTATCACCATGAGGCTATGACCTACCAGTAAGGTTTTCCGGTATCTTTCTCCTTCGGCAGCTACATGGCATCTCCCTGACCCCACCTACTCTCTCTATATATATATCTTTTCCAGCCTGGCTGTATTCTGCCCTGCTAAGGCCAAAACAGCTTCTTTATTAAACAATGGTAATAAAATATATTGACAATATGCAGAGGGGAAATCCACATCAGAGAGGCAGACTCACTGAAAATTGCCCTCCCGTCTTATTATGGCACTCTGCCTGGTCAGCTATCAGATCTAATCCATTCATCATTACACGCTCTTCTGAACTGGCCAACCCAAACCCCTGCAAAGATGCGTTTGAAAGGGTTGGTGAGCAATCTGCAGTCCTGGTTTTAAATGGCCTGCTGAACTTGATTAGGATTCGTCACATTCACTGTCCATCAGTGTTTGGGTTGGCCTATGAAGCGCAACTCACAGAAAAACCCAGACTCACACTACTCAGCCCCGTTAGAATATAGTGTGCTACTCTTATTAAACCAAGGTCGCTACAACTGTCCTTTTAGTGCTATACTAGGCACAAGACACCCAATGACTTCACTGAATCCTGAGGGTTCCAGTTCTTTCACTGTCTTCAGGGTACAAGAGAAATATTAGCTTGTCACAGTATTATAAGAAAACAATGTCTAAACAGTAAAGCAACTCCTTTCTCTGAAGAAAATGGACAGAAACCATTGCTTCAAAACTTACACTAAACTCTGGGTCTCTTGGTGGGCTTATTTCTCCTATTTTAGAACCAAGATTTCTATCCTGGCAGAGGTCAAAAATGTGAGGACACAATGCATTATACCATTGAGTGTTTCACCATGAATAATGAGAGACTGACATTGAATATGCAGGAAAAGATACTGTAGGTGAACACCAAACAGAATCAGAATAAAGTGGAGCACATTACTATAAGAGAGAAAAGACACCAAGATGCAGTGTATTAAAAGTGACAAGGGAGAACATTTTAAGGTTGTGAAAGGCTCAATTCATGGATATATAGCAATCATAAATAAATTTATATGAAATTTGAAAAAGTGAAGGAATGAATATACAATTCCACAATCTTAGGTATAGATTGCAGTGTCTCTCTCAGACCATTTGACTGACAAACAGATAGAAAAATAATTAGACAAATGGACACCTTAAATCATCCCAACTCAGTAGTTCAATGCATATAAAATATCATAGACAACAAGTGCATATCATAGACAACAAGTGCAGAAGACACAATATTTTCCAAAGCTTAGAGTATCCACTGAGCTGGATTCTATTGTGACCATAAAAGAAGTTTCAACATCCTTTAAATACTTAGGATTGGACAGAATATGTGCTTTGATGACAGTAAATTTAATTTAGAACAATATAGAGGTAAGAACTGTAACTCAGTGATAAAACACATCTTTAGTGTTCACTGGGGCCTGCCTTTAATACCTGCAGCCAGCCTCCCAAATCAAAATATCAATATTATTAAGATGTTATCAGTTAATTGGAACTATGTTAAGGTTTGTTTCTGAAATTCCACCTGTGAGATTATGTGCTTGAGTACTTGACCCTCAGCTGGTGGTGCTGTTTTTGGATGTTGTATAGTCTGGGATGTGTGATGGGCCACTGGGTAGTGTTGTGGGATACTTGTTTACACTATGAAGATGTGTCATTGTGATTGGTTTAATACAGAGCTAAATGGCCAATAGCTAGGCAGAAGAGACTAGGCAGGACTTCTGTGATAAGAGAGGAATCCTGGGAAGAAGAGAGGTGGGGAAGGGGGAGAGATGCCAGAGAGTCACTGAAGAAGTCAGACTTATTGTATAGAAGAGAGGTAACTGAGCCAAGTGGCAGAATGTAGATTAATAGAAACTGGTTGATTTAAGTTATAAGAGCTAGTTGGGAAAATGCCTAAGCTAAGGCCAAGATTTCATTATTAATAGTAAGCCTCCATGTCATTATCTGTGAGCTCATAGCCAAAAGGAAAGTCTGACTACAGGTTAGGTGGTGCATTATTCCATTCTGAATTTCTTGCTCCCTGATTGGCCATAATGTGAGAAGCCCTGGTTGCATTCTTTCACTTCCCTGAACCACAGCACATCTTCTTCATCATCACAATGGGTCATGCCTTGTGAAACCATAAACACAAACTCTTCTTCCCATAAGTCACTTCTGTTAGATGTTTATTTAGTCACAACAACTAGAAAAGTTAACAACACAAAAGCTAATAGCCCAAGGAGCAAGAAAAACCACAGGTGTTTCAGAAATTAAACAAGAGACATGTCTGTAGAACCCAGAGGTTAATGAAGAAATCAAAAGAAAAATGGAAAACATTTCAAACTGATTGAAAGTGAAACTGAATATTGAATTCTTAGAGAATGTAGTTAAAGGCATACTGTGTCTTGCTTTAGGAACCTATTCAAAAGGAAGAAAGGTCTAAAACCAGGTACCATTTTAAAAAGGCTAAGAGAAGAGATTTATTCCAGATCAAATCCAAACAGATGAACAGTAGGAATGATGGAATGAAGTGGAGTGTAATCACAGAGCAGAGAAATGAGCAAAGGCAAGCTGCTCCTGATGGTGCCACAGTTGCCATGTACCTCAGACTTCGCTTTCTCCTTGGGGCTCATTCTAAGAATCTCCAAGTGTAAGTAACTGATTTGGCTATCACTTCTTCCCAAAAATGACCCCCACCAATCATCCGCTTGTGTAGGATTGTCACTGTGTGGCTAGTACTTAAATACAGCACTTACATTCTATTTTCTGAGGGCATGTTCTGTGCCAATGGATTTAGTCTTATTGCCTCAAAAGACCTAAAGTCTTGGGGACCTCATTTGAAAAGGGATCCAAGAAGCAGAAATGGAAGACAAGAGTATGACACAAGGAAGGCAAGGCAGGAAGTACAAGGGCATGTTCTTGAATTTACCAACCTAGAAGATATTAATCCTTCCTGTTGGCATCTATGTGGTGTCCCAGAACTGCTCACTTCAAGGACACATGGAGAAGCAGGTTTCTGAATCAGCTGTCAAGCGTTGTTGGCCAACCTGGAAGTGTGAAGCTCACTCTTTCACTTGTGTGTATTGTGCAGTTTTGAGCACAAAGTGGGTTCACTGAGCTTGCCCATGTTCTTGCCAGGTGAAGATTAGAGAAACAAGAGGTGTGTGACTGCAAGGACAACATGGGGAAAGCTTTGGAAAAGCCTATTTGGAATTGCGTACTACAGCAGTGGTTTTAACAGATGCTGAGTTGAGGGGATTTGCGGAGATGGATAGGTACAATACATCATCATACAGAGAGCACTATGCCCATGACCATTCATATATGTCAGGAATTTACACCCAGATTAAGTAAATGTATTAAAATTTGGACCTAGATACACATATTCCTGGATAGAAGGGTAGATAAGAGGATATTTATGGAATCAGTTTTCTTTGCTATAGCAAGAAGTTTCTTTTAAAAAAAATACTTTCAAATTTCATACCCTGATTTTTAAAACTGTGCTTTTAAAGTTCTTAGACAAAATATGGACTGGAAATGTAAATTTTAGTCATGAACAGAGCTGATTATATTAACATCTTTTAAATTTTTTATTTATTTTTGTTTTTATTTTTCAAGACAGGGTTTCTCTGTGTAACAGTCCTAGCTGTCCTCGAACTAGCTCTTTTAGACCAGGATGGCCTCAAACTCATAGAGATGCTACCTCCCAAGTGCTAGGATTAAAGGCATGTGCCACCATTGCCCAGCTCTGATGAAACTTCTAATGAGTCAGAAATGCTGCTAAAAATAAATTATACTTGTCATTTGTTCTTGACTCCAGTGATGATGAGTTGCCTTATCTAATCCCTCTGTGGGCTTCATCATGGTTGAGTAATCATAAAACCCTCATCTTACAACAGATGTCTGCTGCACAGGACATATGCAATCAATGCTGATTGAAGTGAACTAATAGCAAACATTTGATAAGAAGGAAAAATAAAAGTCAAGCATTCAACTCTCTACTCTCACACACAGGGAGGTACCGAGGATAGTATAGACAGGTATGATGGACCACAAGCAGTAATGTATGTATGACAAGATAGACAGCCCAGGTAAGAGGCACCAACACTACAGCCCTATCCATTTGCATCTTCTTTTAGAGATGTAATGTTCAACGGAACAACTGCTTCCTTCTTCTATTGGCAGATTTCTCTCTGGATTGACCACAGCAGGACTCTTTGTGTTTTGTCTTGAAGCCCTCCCCTGTGCTGCTGACACTTGCTAAGTAACAAGTAAGTAGTGCTTTCAGAAGTTTGGTGCAGATTCTGGAGGCTGCATTTATATAGTACAATGGGAAAAGTCACTACTGTGTCCAATAATGAAAACACTTATTTCTGATCCATTGTTTCCCTCCCAACATACAGTCGCAATTTGACTAGGAGTGGTTCAGGATGCTATTTCTTTAAAAGTGGAAGCTATAGAGAAGAAGTTTCCAACTAGGTAGCAAAAGTGGATGTTTATTCTTCAGTTGAAAGAAGCTATTTCAGAAAGTGTCTGTTGGTTACATTGAAGGTTCTAAACACTTAGGATGAAAAAGGTGAAAATTTTAATATAAAAACAGAATGTGCTGCTGTATGTTTGGTAATATATGATTTCCTACTTCAGTCAACCATCAGACAACTCCTGCGGCCTTGAGGATTATAATATGCCATGTTCAGCTTCATCACAGCCAAGCTGGTGTTTCGTCTCTGAAGAGGAAAGCATGAAGACTTAAGACCTGTGTATTCCATTTGGAACAACTGAGAAGAAACTATACATCAAATGTTACCTCACTTTTACCATTCAACACAAAAGTGTTTTTTTCATTTCTTATTCTTTGTAGCTTGGCTTTTTGTGCTGGCAGATTAACTACAACCCACATTTAGAAATATTCTCAAAATTAGAAAAACATACTTTCCAGTTTAGGAAGCAATGTAATACTCAGTGGGATGAGAGACACAGGGTACCTACATAACTGTGAGCTAATGTCTACCAGTAACATCCGCTTGTATTACTCAAATGCCCAACAACCTGCTCACCTTCTTTTCTGGCACAGAAAATGAAAGAATTATACTCCCTCTAGCTTCATTTATACACAATTAAACAAAATGTGTGTAATCTGCATGTGTAATAACTTGTGGTTCTCTATTTCATTTTTTTTAGTAGTAGCATTAACTTGAATAAAAGGCTGTTGAGTAGCTCCTTGTTGGTCCCCACTGGGTTGGTGTACATATATTATAGAGGCACATTTGTTTCAATTCAGCTAAAATAGTCAGGAAAGGATGGCCAAATATTTCATTGCTTATTCTGAGCCAAAGGCACAGTTTCAAAGTTTCACAGTTTGTATGGGTGTGGATCAGAAGTCAACCTAAATGTGGAAAGAGTAGGGGTTCCATTCTAGACTTTACCTTCCAAATAAAGGAACCTACAGCAAACAAGACTCACAATATGCTTATTTCATTGGTCTATGGTCAAATAACAATTTATGGTATTCATGTGTGCAATTCATTGCTTTCAGTCTGTAGATGCTGTTCATGTCAGTGGAATTTCTGAGGGTAGAAAAAACAGAATATGGATACAGAGGATAATATTGATTTGTGACAAAGAGATGGCCAAGAGTTCAGGTTAGATCAACAGGAGCATTTGTAGATAAATGCAACATCAATTGTCTTGACATGCTAGTTCTTAAATAATAAGGTGGTAGGTGGCTCTCACCTCATGCCAATAGAGTCCATTCCTAGAACACCCCAGTGCACTCTGGGTAGTATTACATTCAGGAATATCCCTTAGTTGCTTTGTAAAAGATAGAAAAAAAGAAAAAAAAACAAGACTGAAGTAAACATTCTATGTCTCTTGTGTGGTAGACCTGTATAGGAAGAGGGAGGGAGGTGAAGAAGAGAGAGGGGAGTGGGAGAGAAAGTGTGTCACAGTGCTGTTATTGCAATTTACAGAACATCATAGGGAACAGGACCATATATCCATCCAGCACTACTAGGTGCAGAAAGAAATAGGTGGGAAAAAATAGAGAAAAACAGAATCAAGGCTCCAAAAACAAATGGCCAAGGACACGAAAGCTTTCTGGAACGTTGAACTAGAGAATTCTAAAAGAAAATCTGGTTCGATTTGAAGATAATGAAATCTGATGCTGTCCTAACCCATTCTTAGGAAGTCTCCTGACATGGAAATTCTTGTTCTCAGTCTATATAAGGTGTATGGATTTTTGCCACCTACCACCCATGAGTATTCAGGAAATAACGGGATGTATGCTTCTTGGAATTAGGGGTCTTTAGAGTGTAGCCTATGATGTAGCTATAACCTGGTTGATGAGACTGGAGTATAGGGTAGAGGACCGCACTGATATGGCAGAGCTATTTGTAGATGAACAGGTTTGCTTTTATCTGCTTACTAGCACTTGCTTGGTTTAAGAGGTAGGATAATGGTGTCAAAGTAAGCTAATTCCTAAATTACTGGCTACTCTACTGCTCAATAGGCAAAGCTACATCAAGCTACCAGAGAAGAAGGCTCCATTAGATAGCATCTCCATTAGACAGAATGGACCCCACCTGAAGCCTACAGGTAGAAAGATGCATCAGTCACTACCAAACCCCATTGCTTCTGTTATGGTACAGGGACAGTTTGTTTCCCTGAAGGGTTCTGATGTTGGAGACTTGGTGTTCACTGTGGCAGTGTTGGGTGGCATTGTGGACCTTTAAGGGATGAGGCTTAGTAGGAAGTCTTTGGTCACTGCTTTTCTACGGACATGTTGGGTAGTTCTTGAGAAAGAGTTGTTATCTAAGAAGCAAGACTGGGCTCGTTCCTTCCTTGCAGTGTCGCCTATGACTCTCATGGATGCTACTACTGCCATGCTGTTATCCACCACTCGGCCCTCACCAAGGGAAGATCCAATAGGAATATCAGAACTTGAGGTTTCATTCTTGAAATCGATGAGCGGAACAAGCCCTTTTTCTTCGTGAAGTTGTTGAGCTTTGGGTGTTGTGTCCTATCAAATTGAAAGGAACTAACACAAACCCCTTTTCTTAAGGAGTGTGAATGGCCTGGAGTAAAAGAATCTGTTGCCACATCTTCATTACTTTCTTTACCTCTTTCATGCCCAGTGCTCTTCCGTGGAAGGAAGAAACACTGACACTGGCTTGTGTCTTTCCTGTGACTGTTGAGCCTGTGTCTCAGTGGGAATGCTCTCCAGTTAGGAGACAGCAAACAGTAGACCAAGTCTGCTGCTCCTGAACTCCAAGATTCAATTCCAAGTCAGTCTTATTGAAATGAAATGCCAGTCTCCCCACTTAAAATATTATGCATTTGTTTAACTAGATGCAGCAGAAGCACATCCCCCGTATCATCTAAACCGGGAAGCAAGCCCAGGGTAGCATGTCTTGGCCACACCTTGCCTGGTTTCTAATGTTACCTGAAGTCGCTCTGTCAGAAAATGGCCATTTAACTATCTTACCAGCTGTCGTACACAAGTCTTTTCTTTATCTGTAGTGCTCAAATTCTTACCATGATAAGAGCTAATTTTCATATTGACATTTATTGCTAGTATATATTTATATATGTTTTTCTAGATTTTGAGATAATTGCATACTAAAGATCAAGGAATAGTTATAACTAAACAATGAAGATTTAAAACAACCAATCTCTATTTTATTTTCCCCAAAATCCTTTTGAAAATAAAATATATCTTTTACTAATTTTATTTTTCTATTTTGTTTTTTTGTTTTTATTCTATTTCTTGAGATATTAAAACCAGCACAATGGTATGATATGCCTCTCTTGAAATTTTAATGGTGTGATTTTTTAATGATCCTACAAGAATATGAAAACATTGCAGATTTTGTTTCTGAGGAGGGACTTGCTATGTAGTTATAGCTGTCCTTCAACTTGCTAAGCAGACCAGGGTGGCCTCAAACTCACAGAGATTCACTTGCCTCCTCAATGCTTGTATTAAAGGCATGTGCCACCACAGCTAGCCTTATTGCAGATTTTTTAAAAATGATCTGGGAACTTGGTTTGGCCCTTTTTTGAGATTCATGCTATTCTAAGAAACATTTTCTCCCATACAGGCTGTATTTTTTTAAGAAACTTTAATGTTAGGAATAATGCTTAGGATCAATGCAACTGGTATCCTGGTGACATGTGTATCACTTGGTAACTCTGTGATGTATGCACCAACTTCTATTGTAACCAATGGCCAATTAACTTATAGGAAGTAATGTATTCTATGATTCTACATAAAGTCAGCCATCACAGTTATACATTATGATATTTCACTTGCCTTATACAAAACCAACCTTCCAACAAGCAAACAATTCTACCCCTCCCCACACCACACCATTGTTTGGAATACAGAATTCTGCTAGCTGTATTAAGGTATAAGAAAAGATTGCTAGTAAGAGTCCATGTAGCTACTATTAGAACATTGGATAGCATATGGCCCATGCTATTCAGTAAATATATATATATATATATATATACACAACTTTTATAGGCAGAGGCTGTTCATTTGTTTCCTGGCTGCCCAGACCCAAAATAATCATGTAGAAACTATATTAATTACAACACTACTTGGCCAGTTAGCTCATACTTATTTCTAGCTAACTCTTACATCTTAAATTAACCCATTTCTATTATTTTGTATTTTACCACAAGGCTCATGGTTTACCAGTAAGGTTCTAGCATCTGTCTCCTTTGGCAGCTACATGGTGTTTTTTCGACCCTGCCTTCTTTTTCCATTCTCTCTGCTTGAAATTCCCGCCTTGCTCTATTCTGCCTTGCCATAGGCCCAAAGAAAATTCTTTCTTAACCAATGATAATAAAACACATTTATAGTATACAGAGGGGAATCCCACATTACAACATGAGTAAAAGAAGAAATGATTTATTAATTAATGAATGAATGAATGAACGGATGGATGGATGCATGAATGAACGCTATGTATATTCTAGATCATATTTTTTTATTCTCAAAAGAAATAGCAACTACAGAATTTTCTGTTTGTCCAACAGCACATCATCTACACCTGAATCTACTGTTGTTCCAGACAGTAATTGTGACACAGCAGTTACTGGCTGCTTCTCAGTCAGCCCCAGTGCAATGTTTACGTCCCACTAGATCTAACCTCCTGTCACTGCCACCAAGTGTAGCTTTTAACTAAATCTCTAGTTCTATTTATAGATAAAACTTAAGAGTCAGGGGCTGGTGTAAAAACCTGCTAGCTCAGAGAGTTTGAGAAGCAACTAGCTGGCCTTCCCTCTTTGCCAGGGTCTCAGAAAAAGAGTGTCCTAGGAAAAAGGGCATCCTTCCGCTTTGCCAAACCAAAAAAGACTGCCATTCTCAAAGTCCCTCCCTATTACTTCCCATGCATCCATCTTCCTGACTACCCCTGACTCTCTATGATTACATTCTGTCTACTAGTTACTGGTTCTGCTTCCTGATCCAAGGTCGATTTTATTTAATTAGTGTAAATGCAAAGTCAGAGTTTTCAATGTGATTGAATATCCTGCAACAAGAATTAAGTACGTAGAATAATGGATCTGTATATGTTACCACCCATACATTTTATTATGTAATTGTGTGCGTGTGCATGTGTGTGTGTGTGTGTGTGTGTGTGTGTGTGTGTAAAATAGCTTTCTGGAATAGATCCTATGTGATTTCTCTATGACATAGCAATTTAAACTTATTCTAATGTACATATGAAAATGATATCTTTCTTTCAATAGACAGAGATTTGAATGAATGAGATAAAGGCCATTTAGGGAGTCCATGCATTAGCATCTAAGTGGGAGGGATCTGGCTCTGTGTCTATGTCATATAGAGCCTGTAGAACTTGGCAGAAAACTACCTTTTTTTCTAAACCCCCAAATCACAGTGAAGCAAAGAGTAGTGTGCCCAGTCCCACAACAGACTATAATATTCCTGCATTGTGTGCATTTGATACAGATATTGTAGCAAATACACAGTCATACACAGACTGGGATATAGATAATGTTCATTGTTGTAAAGGGAATCTCATTAATAAAAGGTACACACACCTATTTGCATACATATAATTTAAGAAATTTAAATAATCATAGTCTAAGGGCATTTAATTTGCTGTCCTTCCAAATTTAAGGTTAATACAACTGTACTTTGGAAGTGATGTTGGCAGCAGTCTTCTGTGGCCTAGCTTAACTGAGAAGCACTTCAGTATTGCTTTTCCTTCTTTTTAAATCTGGTCCCCCACTATGCTTAGAAATAACATTACCCAATTGCTAACCAAATACTCAATTATCCTGGGGAGTCTCTCTTAGAGAGGAAATGGGAACATCATCCTTGAGAAAACAGAAGCCTGATGAACTGGGACTTCTTGCCAAAGCCAATTGACTGTACGGTCTATAATATCAAGCTTTCCAATGTGCAGATAAATATGACCTAGACATTAAGTCAAGTCATACTGTACACAGCTTGATTATGAGATGTAATCAAAGCCAGGCCTGCTGTTTGGTATGAGAATTTTCCATCCAGGGTAAGCACTATTATTGCCTACTCTTGTTTTTCTTGGTTCTCTTCTGACTTACACTGTAGGAAAACAAATGCTGTAAGCAAGAGAGGAGAAAGTAGGCTAAGAAGGAGCTTGCCAGAGAGTTGGCCTCATGTGTGTGTGTGTGTGTGTGTGTGTGGTGTTGTCCATATCACAGATGCACTCCTGAGATCAGGTGTCAATATTATGCAAATCAATTGCAAACTTAATAGTCAGAAACTACATGGTTGTTTCACAGTTAACCTTGTTAATGTCAGGCTGGAAGCTGTCTACATGTCTAATCTTTCATTAGATCAATAGTAACACATTTTAGATAGGAGAAAGGATAGGGGCATGGGGAAAAGTGCTTCTTTCAGATTCTTGTAGTGTGTCTAGATGACTTTGCTCACACATGCGGCAATGAAAAGTGCCCTGATGAACCAAGCAGTCTTACAGGCAGGATTTTAAGGGACCATTTTAGACTCTAGCTTGATTGGCATAAATGCCTCATTAAAATAAAGTAGCTTGGTTTGCTTATAACAAACCCAAATTAAGCAAAAACAAATATAAACAACCTTCACCTGTGTTTGGGATTAAATAAGAGCACAGAGTGACTCAAAAGCTTGATCTCAGACCAGGATCAGTAACTGGAGATTTGCTAGGAAGCCCAATTCCTGGGGCCCAGTACCAAATCTCTGATACCAGAAACTCTGACTAGTAAGGCAGAGTGTTTCTCATGCACATGGCAGTTTGAGAACCACTGGACTTTGAGATACCCAGCCTTCCTCTGTTTTCAAATGAGAAAGTTCAAAACTCTCACTGTCCTAATTTGAGCCGTATAACATCCGCTCATAAAAACCAATTTTAATTAATGTTTCAAATTTTTATTATAGCATCTATACAGCCCTAATTCAAAATAATTACAGTGACAAAAGTAATAAGAACAATTTACCTTTTAACTGAAAAAGCATATAGGGTTCATCCAGACCTAGACCAGCACTCCTCCAGCTCCCCAATATATAAGATGTATAATGAATAATTATTGCAAATTAAGTAGGTACGATAAATAACCAGGCTAGCTTAAGAATAACAATTATATTTTAATGGTTATAAAGGAAAACTCACGCTACAAGAATGGGAGGTTCGACTTCCTATCCATCTGGCAGGATCCGCGCAGAGAGAGCACGTACCTGGGTCCTCCCAATTTTTCTACCTGGGCCCCAGGTAGCCACGCCTTAACTAGATGTGATTGGTTGAGAGTTTCCCCATCAAATGATGCTCATCTTTGGAGGCTGTAATACACATCCCAGGGTGTTTCAGCGTTCCTGGCCTCTACCCATCAGATACAATGATGAATACCCTTCCCCATTACTCAGAAAATGTAAATTTTCCAAATGTCCTCTCTGGTTCTGACTGGTCATATGTTGAGAATCACAAACCTAGTTGATCATTTAAAAGGACTTCAATTTTCATCAGCTTAAACTCTGGAATTTATTAGGGACTTGCTATAAGCAAGGGTCTGCATTGCATCAGGATAGTCTCTGCAGTGGCATAGAAATGTCACTATGTACAGATGAGTCCTGTATCTGGAAGCCAGCTATTCCATGCCACTACATGACTAATTTTCTCAGAAGTTATTATGGAGACCAATTTGTCTTGATCCAAACTTGGTCATTTTTTTCCAAGTTTGTTCATGTCACTCTTGACCCTAAGAAAGATAATTATGAGGCCCCTATGTTGTAATGGAAAAAGCAATAATTGTAATTTAAATGATGATGCTTGCTGTTTCATCTTTGTTACCAATTTGTTATAATACCCTGGAAAATTCACTAAATCTTTTAGATGAAAGTTTCTAATATTGTCATTAGTTGCATTAGTACAGTGGTTGTCCTGAAAGGATATTAACTTCTGGTAGCACCATGGCAGTCTTAGATTGTGTAAGACAGAGGAGGGAGATTAGCCTCTTCCAATGGCCATGGAGAGTTATCAAACATTGTTAACTATTACTGTTATTGGTGAGAATAAAAAGTATTGTTGCTTATTTTCCTATAAAGTAGCAAAAGTTTTGGGGTAATACAGTTATTTGACTCCCTAATTGGTAGTAGTTGGGCCATTCCTGGCTGCCCTGGCTGCCCTGAGGGAAGAGATTGACAATCAAATTGCTGAATCTACTATCCTTATACTGATACCCGTCACCTGGAACATTCCACAGACATCTTGAGAAAACAGCATGATGGGACTAGCTGAGTGTCCTGCTTTGTGAAGCCAAAACATCTAAACAGAATAGACCATCGTTCCTACTGTCACAACCTTGGGGAACCCTAAATGACCCTGCAGCCATTTCCACCTAGGCCAGGATGAGAGTACTTTCCTTGGGGACCTTGTAAAGGGACTGCTATGTCTAATGCTGAAGCTGCAAGGCTGTAATTTGCCCAAACCCAAACCCAATGGCGATGAGTGGTGCTAAGTAGTATGGCTGTAGCAGTTCTCTAACAAACTACTGAAATTTGAATACAGGCCCCTCCTTTGGCTATGGAAATAGGCTGCTCAGGCTTACTGGATGAGTGAGTTGGGAGGTACTCTTTGGTACTACTACTGGGATGTTCCAGCATCAGACTCAGTAAAAGACTCATCGCAAGTGCTATTTCCTTGCCTACTTTCAGAACTACAGACATGGAGAAAGAGAGAAAAGAGGGTCCAGAATAGCAACCACTGTTGGCAGACTAGGCTGTAGACAGAAAGATGAAGAGCAGAGACTAAAACTGTCAGAGAGAAGAGAAACCACAGGCCTTCAAATCTAGAAGAATTCCGGGGAATATCAAGTCTTTAGGGCCAAGAACATCAGACTGCAGCCTGAGAGCAATTAACCCTGGGGACGGGGGCTTGTCAGTTCCTGAAGACTGCCTGCCTAGAAGCTCCAAGACCAGCCACCACCGAGGGCTGAGAATCTTAGTAACCTAGGAATATACAAAAGATCTGTACCAGTGTATATAGCTAATGGTCCAGACACATGAGACCTAGGGGATGCAGTATTAGTGGGTGCCACCTGCTGCTTCTTCCACCTGTCCACAGCCATGACAGCTGTCAACCTCTGAGAAAAATAAAATCTGCCACAAACAGAGCATGGAGAACTCTTTGACTACCCACAGTCTCAATGTGGGTAGAGTAAAAACAACAACAAAAAAAAAACAAAAAAACCCTCAGATAGTTGATTGATAACATTAAGTATACTCCAAAATGTTTGCATAACAAAATCATGAGCAATGCATTTCTGAGAACTTAGCCCTGTGTTAAAGCAGAGAAAGATTGTTTGTAAACTAAGGTGGGTGGGCTCTGTGATCTTCACAATGGCCTCTGCTTTTTATATTTCTATAAATAACACATATCAGTCATACTCCGGTGTAACTGATATTTAGTTTAGTAGTTGGGAACCACACTAAGCACATGTGTTTTCTCTTTAATTTTCCCATCAAGTCTCAATTTGTACAAAAGAGCATTAGTGGGATCCAGACAGCTCTCAACAATATGCAAAGTCTACACGGCAGTGTCTAGGCATCCTTGCTATAGCTCTTCTCGCTGTATTGTAATATCTTATATCCAACAAACATGATGACTCTGAAGATGTGATATGATTGTCATAAGATGACGTGGAATGAGGAAAATAGCAGGCACATGGTAGCTTGAAATAATTCTGTTTTATTTTTTAAGAGAATGGAAAGAAAGAGGAGCAGCATAAGGCAGATGTGGAGCAGGAAGCGAGTTCTTTCACTCCCAGTCACCCATGGAGCATCTGACTTGTCCCAGCAATCTATGGGATGTCTAGACTTGACCAAAGTAGGAGGTTCAGTAGTCTGCCAGTATACTTACCTGGGAAGCAGACTCTAGCCGCTTTTTCCTAGTGTCAGGTGAGAATGCCCAGTGGCACAACTCTTTATTTTTTTGCTCCCAATGAAGCAGATGGAGCCTAAATGGACACTTAAGGACAATATCAGGAAGATGTTTGCACTGAGCTTAAATGCACTTCATAGCCACTTCCAAATGAAAATAATAAGGAAGAAAGGTTTTTAAATACATCTTCACTTGCACCATTCTTTTTCACAGCCCCCAGAAATGGGATGGCCATGGCTACCTGTTTCTGTCCTTAACTAAATAGTGGTACAGGGTCCTGATTGGTTTTTATTTATTTGTTTGTTTATTTTTGATTTGTTTTGTTTTAGGAGGCTTCTTCGCCAGTTTCTAGCTCTAACCTCATGAAGTTTGTCTAACTGAGAACCTGATCAAAAGTTCTCTAGAATGGCTTTACCTCACCGCCTTGTTCAAGTGCTACTGAGGAAACCAGTTTGCCCTGACTCATGAAGTCAGAGGTAATGACTCCAGTCAAGCCCATTCCTGTCACACCTGATCCTAGGACACAGAAGAGAGAAGAGAAGGATGGGATTCTCACTTCAGGAAGCTCTGATATTCAGTATCAGGTAGGGCCATGTGTTGCTGATGCAAGTCATTGTTAGGACTGGACCACAATTCCTGGAAGACTGAAAGCATTGAGGTGAAGCTTGTTCTTTGGATCCAATTTATTACAGCAGATTAAGTGTTTCAGGCAGTACACCACCGACCTGAACTTCATGCCTGAGAAACTTCTCTTCTCCCACAACCACCAAAATTACATCAGCGTTTCTCACTCAACACTCAGCAGAGCTTTGTGGATCCCATTTCTGTTTTATGACTGTAATCAGGACCTGGAAGGAGGAGGAGAAAGAAAAAGAGAGATAAAGGTGATGGAGGCCGGTTTTGCTTTCTTTTTCTGAACCTGAGAAAGAGCTTTGTCAGTAGATCTGAACACAAATTGCAAGGCTGTCTGAAGCTGGGCTCCTGGCAGAGTGCTGGCACAGGCTTTCAACGTTATTAGTATTCTTCGTGGCTGTTTGTTGTCTGCTGGGGCAATTATCTTGCTTTAATTTAGGTCACTAATGATATTATGAGATAGTTTGATAGTGGTGTAATTTCTTTTGATGTTGTTTTTGTTGCTACTGCTTATATCAACTCATTGTGATTCTATAAAAGACTGAATTCTATACCCACCAAGGGAGGGCAGGAAAGGGGAGGGAGTGAAGCACTGAGGAGGAGGCATGTAGAGATGTGGTGACTGGCACAGTTCAGCTGCAGGATCTGGCAGCCCTGCTTCCGCAGTGAGGATTCTCTTCTGTCCAGCAGGAGATCTGAAAGCTAGACATCACGCCGTGCTTTTCGGCATCCTGAAATTACTTCTGACAGGCTACCGAAACAAATGGTTCCTCACTTTGGCAGCTTTTACAGCAGTTGAGGCCTGAGATAGTTCAACCTCTCTGATGATCTCACTCTGAACCTCCTAAATTATTTGATATTGAGACCTCATCTTAGAAATTCCAAGCTTCCCCAAACTCTACCTGATCTGGTCTCCCCCCCCGCTTCCAAACATAGCTCCCTGGAATGGGCAGTATAGAGGCCTCTATTGGTTATGGCTCAGTGTAAATATTTTTCTTGGCATGAAGATTTATTTATTCTTTCAGGAATGTAAAACAGTAGTGTTTACCTGAAGCTCATATGTTCTGGTTTTTAATATGTTTAAATGAGAAATAAAGGCTCTTAATGTGTCTCTTTTGTCTAATCCCATACCTCTGAATCAAAGGACTGGGGAGATGGCTTTGTGTTGGCTTATAGAGCTCGCCCATTCTGTGATGTGGGATTCCCCTCTGTATGCTGTGAATATGACTGGCTAATTCATATAGAAAACTGGCTTGGCCTGATAGGGTAGAACAGAGTTGGCAAGGAAAACTAAACTGAATGCTGGGAGAAAGAAAGTAGAGTCAAAGAGAAGTCATGAAGCCTCGCTGGAGCCAGATGGAACTTTATCTGGTAAGCCACAGCCGCATGGCATTACACAGATTACTAGAAATGGGTTAAATTAAAACGTAAGAGTTAGCCAATAAGAAGTTAGAGCTAATAGGCCAAGCAGTGTTTTAAATAATATAGTTTCTGTGTGTTTATTTCAGGGCTGAGTGGCCAGGAACCACAAACAGTCACACACACATACACACCCCAACAGTTCTGCAGAATCCTAGCTTTCCTGCCACCCAGTCCTCCAATAAGCTGCAGTCTATAGGGAATGGAACTTGGGATTTTCATCAGGCCTTCTGGTTTGAAGGCAACTCAGAAGAAACAATACTGAAACATTTAGGAATAGTACTGAAAGGTAATAGCCTAGACTAATAGTACTTAGGAAATAAATAATGTTTTGAAACAACACAAATATCAGTACAGAAAGAGGAATTAATACAGCAGTGATTTTTATATAAGATTGAACTGTGCACTTCTGGTTGTGTGGACTGTCAAAGAAACAGTGGTTTCCAAACTCCATATGTCCACCCCAGCCCCACAGGAAATTAGAAACAAGATTCTCCTAGGAGAATTCCAATTGGTGCTATTCTCCAACTTGTCTCTATTCACAGCTGTATAGAACCACACAGGACTGCCTAAAACTCTCCGTCAAAAAGTGGGAAAATCAAGTTTATTTCTCATTTACACAGAAAACGATAGCCAGGCAAGGTCTGTTCTTGAATTCTTAACTGGATCTCAGAACCTTTTTTTTTTAACTTCCCAAGATTTATTTGCCAACTGTCAGGCTAGGTGTATCTTCAGGTGCTTAGAGAAAAAGGATAGTGGTTATGTGTCTCACTGTTCTGGGGCATAGCAGTGAAGTTGTAGAAAAAATAGCTGAAATGTCAGAGGATCCTGGGCAAGGTTAACAAATTAACCTAGTTGTTAAAGGTGATATGGGCAGAATTCTCAGCTTTCCTTATTGTGGAGTAAATGATTTTCCAACTAGAAATGACAGTTGGTTCTTGTTTGTTTGTTTTTAAGAGTTGTTTTCAGCATACACTTTGGCAACAAAATTCTGATTTTATACAAAATAAAACAACAATTTAAAGCTTTATTAAAAAATAACTGAAGGCACAAAGATTGGGATTCATGTATAAAATGAGAATATATAATCATCACTCACAGTCACTATAATCACAGAAAGAGGAGACGATGAATCCAAGGAAGTTGAGGTTAACTCTTTCTCAGAAAAAAAACTGTATTCTACCAAAGTGGCCAGGTTAGGGAACTCAAAATTAGCAAAGATAAATCATAAAAGAATCAAGAAATACCAGAAGACACTCTTAAAATCCCCCTGCCTATGCTTAGGGGAATAGATGGGTAGACCAATGTGATACAAGGCACATTGACTATACATTGAGGGTTAAGAACCACATACAGAAATTTATACTGCTTTTCTTGACAAGCCATTTCAGCCTTGGGAAGTTTTTGTTAGTATCTTACGCATTACCAAAATCATGACTAAAAGAGAAATCTCAATTTCTGTTTCCCTGGGAACCTGTGAAGAAGTGGAGATAATACACAAGAATGAAATACCACCTATATCCTGCTTTTCCTCCCCTTGTGTTCCTCTATAATCTCCTGGTTTCTGCAGCTATTCACATCAGAAAATTTGCAATCAGTCATTGTAGATGAGAGAGAAAACATGCACTTTGCCTTCCTGGGTCTTGAGTTCCTTACTCAATGTACTCTTTCCTAGATCCAACCATTTACCTTATAATTTCATGATTTCATTTTTCTTTGCAACTGCAATGGAAAAATGAGGAGAAAGATCTAACCTGGATGGATGAAGAAGTCAGCACAGAAGAAGGAGAGAGACAATCATGTTGTTTGAGACAGCTTCAAGAAATCATATTAAATATTTAGTAAAAATTACACACAATACACAAGCGTATATATTTATATATTAAACAAAGTCATGGAACCTGGGCTGATAATGCTCCCCAGAAGAACCACAGACTAACATACTGCAAACACACAAAACCTCCTTTCCAAGGGTTGGTCAGACAAGTCCAAATGATTCCCTAAAGAACATAAGCTATTGATATCGACTTTGAATATTCTCAGAAGTCTAAAGAAACCCCCTGTTGCTGAATACACAACCCAGGACTAACCGTAAGAGCTGTATCTAACCTAAAGCCTGGTTCCCGAAATCTAGCATCCAGAGTACTGGAAAGTACTATGAAAGCTGCCAAGGAAAGGAAGCAATTAGGAGTCCTATCCAGCTGTGGCATCTGTGAACCATAACAATCACCAGCATGGCAAGATATCCACAAAGGAGCAGTAGTGCTTGTTTAGGTAGAAGTCCTACTGACATCTGCACATACCCAAACAGTCTGGATGTTTGGAATCTCCAGCTTGGAGCCCCATTCCAGATCATGCCCTTAGCACCCTGAGCAGTATCTCCCCTGGAGCTGCAATCTTCAAACTCCAATCTCAGTGTCCACCCGGTGGCCCCTCCAAAAGTCAGCCCCTCCTCGGAGCTGCTCAAGACCACACCTGTAGGCTACATAAGACCTGGTAGCCATATTTGCCATGTGATACCTCTCACATCCTCCTAAGGGTCACCCCTTAAATTGCTTTGCTCAGTTGAACCTGGCTTTATCAATTCTGTTTGATTGGCTTATTACATAATGGCAATGGATTCCCATTAACCGGGTATTCAAAGCTTATCAATGCTACTCACACATTGGTGGTAAGTGATAGATACCTAATTGAGCTTCATGCTCACTCAATGGGAGAGAAATTATGTCTGGTTCTAGTAACCTGGAACTAGCGAAGTCATGAATCTTAAAAGAAAATCTACTACCACCACTTTGCTAGTCTAGCATAATTCCTGATTACATTCTAAATCTTATCATTATTCCCACAGATAAGTGTAGTTGTCACCTCTCATCAGTGAAACTTCTCTCTACAGCAAATGGAGACTATTACAGAAAACCACAGTGGGTCACAGCGCAGAGATGAACAGATGGTAGGAGAACCCAGCTCTAAAGAATACATCTACGTCACAGCTCCGAGATTAGTTGTAGTAGTATCGAGGAGTTACAATAGCCTGGAATGGAGTATAACAAAGATAAACTCACAATAAGGGTAGCAATCCACAGTTCTCTGCATGCCCTGGGAACTGGAATCAGATCCAGCAGAAAAAAAAGGGGTTACGCACACTTTTGGACTGCACTTGTAGTCCATGAGACCATGCCCAAAGTGGACTGGTATCTTAAAGGTTATTGGCTGAAGGAGTTCCCACAATAATCTATGGCTCAGGGAACACAACAGAAGAAAAGGTACAAAGACAGTAAGTGCCAGAATACCAGGTAGTACACTGGGAGCTGACTCTCTTAAATGATAGATGCAGCAACAAGAACAGAACAATGACAATATCAATAGACACGGTAATGAGGAAAAAGAAAAAGCTCAGTAGGTACCATCTCTAGACAAAGGCTAGAGGAAGGAAAGGGAAGGAGGAAGTAAGGTAATTACATTTTAATTAAAATTGTAAAAGTAATGTTTTAAGAGAAAAAAAGAATGAAGTAAACCAAAGGAGGCAAACACTCATTTGAGAGGGAAGGGGGCAAGATGAGAGCATGAAATCAAAGAGGCCCTCATCTCTAGGAGATCCTTTCACAAATATCTTTCTGTGAATATCATGAGCCCGTTTCACCTATTTGAACATCATCTTGCAGTTGCTAAAATTAGAGAATTTGACAGGTGCACATATGAAGTCTCTTTAAGCTGAACAGACTTGTGGTTCGTTTCAAATCGATTGCAAAATGAGATTGGGCAGAACTATGACTTTATAATTCTCATCTGGGGTGAAAGCCCCTAAGCTTCCGTATCGTTGGGAAACTTTTCTGTCTGTGCAGTGATGTCCTTCAGTGATATGAACAGACATGCTGTGGGCCAGCCAAGCTAGAACACAGACACATAAACAAAAGAATCAGAAGGTTGACACAGAAGAAAGCCCGGAAACTGGCTTAGTTTTATGGAATGTTGTCCAAAAGGAACTACACATTCCATCTGTGTACAGTGTAAATGTGTCCTGAAGTGAGCCTGGCAGGAAGAGAATAGCAAGCAGTTAGTGAGGGCTTCCTTTCCTAGCATCTGTTAAGCTAGCACATGGCCTTTTGATAAAGGCACTCTATTTTTAGTACCATTCATACCATCCATTAGTTTCTTTTTAGCACAAGCAGTTGACTCCCAAAATACCCTGCGGCTAGAGTGAATTGTTAGACAGGTGGCAGACAAGCATTACCTGAGAGGGAAGAATTTCCGGGTACACATTTGGGTTTCCACATTAACACGATGCATCAAAAGACAGAAGGAAACCTTATTAGTCAGCCCTGCTATTAGAACAACTCCCAAACAGTGCTCTCATGAATACCCCACAATTAGATGAGTATAACAATGAAACTGGTGATGGTGAGAGGTTAATTAGGGATTTGGATTTGTCCGTTGATTTCTGGAAAGGCGTACATACTTAGCAAAGCACTGTTGGTCTGTGTCTCCCCCGCCCACACTGTTGATCAAGTGCTCCTTTTATAAACAGGAAAACAGTACCCCCATTTACAAACTTCACACCCTCAGGTTATGTTTTATTTACAGGATCCTCCCTCTACCTCCAATTTTTCTGCCAGTATCTCCCTGCTTTATTTTGTTCAACAGTGTCCTCTGGCGCTGTCAGTAATTACCTCTTCCTCTGTTTTCCTACATAATGTCACATCCTCTGTCTTAGAGGACCTCAATAGAAACCCATCCTCTGGTAGACCCAAACTTTACCTGAGAAGTTTCCCTCACTATTTCTCACAAGCCCAACCATGATGTTTTGTAAGGCCAAAGGGTAATGTCCGAATCCATGTACAGCAACCTGTCTACGAAGACTTCTCCCAACATGCAGTGGTTTTTATCACTGTTAGTGGCTGTTTATCCCCATCTTCTTTGGTGTCTTTTCAAAGGACAGACCTGTTCTCACTCAGGCGGGAAGGCCAGAACACTTGGCCCACATGTCATGTTTGAAACAAGTCCTTCCTTACATACCGTTTAAAATCTGCAATAAGCAGGCATTGACATTGACTAAAAATTAGCTCCTGGGAAATCTAAGAAAATAATCACTACTTTAATTAAAGAACTATTTTTTAATCTTTTTTTTAATTTTATATCCGAGCCTGTTTCCTGTCCCTCCTCTCCTCCTAGCCCCTCCCTTGCCCTACCCCTCCGTCCCCACTTCCCAATCAACTCTTCCTCTCTTTCTGGTCAGGAAAGCGCAAGCCTCCCACAGATATCAAGTTGCAGTAAGACTGAGCACCTCCGTATGTACTAAGGTTGGACAACTATTTTTATAGGGAAATACCACAGAAGTTTGCGAAGAAGAGCTCCAGTCATGATGAGGAGCTCCAGCAGTCAACTGCGCATGCATGGCGATGTGTCTCCCTTTCTTTTCTCATGTTTGAGCAGATAAGAATTCCATAGTATCTGCCATAGTTGGAGTCAGTTGTTAACTAACACCTGGGAAGAGGAAACTTCAGTTGAGGGCATGCCTCCTTTGGGCTGACCCATGGGCATGTCTCTGGAACATTTTCTTAAGTGGCTGGTTGGTATAGTAGAGCCCAGCTCATTACGGACAAAGCTACATCTGGGCAATTGGTCCTGAGTTCTACAAGGAAGGTATCTGAGCAAGCCAGGAAACAGCATTCCTTTGTGACCTCTACTTTAGTCCTTCTTTAAGCTTGGCCTTAATGCCTGCCTTGGCTTCCCTTGGTGATGGGCTATAACTGGCAAGATGAAATAAACCCTTTGCAATTCAATATTGCTTTGGGTAGTGGTGTTTATCACAGGGAAAGAAGAGCAAACCGGGACAGTGTCTCTCCTCCAGAGAACACAAGAAAACTAAAAATAGCAATAAGTCAATTTGGAAATTACTAGTAAACTCAGAGTCTAGCCATTGTGGTGCTAACCAGGAAAATAGGTAAAGGAGCATTTAGTATTCATTGCAGTGTGAAAATGTTTTCATTCAATCAAGCATTTAACTATGAGTCCAACAAAATATGTGATACAATTGTCTTGCCATTTGATTGCAAACAGAGACAATAAACAGGCAGAGGTGGGGTAAGTACCTCTTTGATGTTTTAACCAGCAAATGTCAGAGGTAATATCCATTTCCATATCGGTTTATGTGAAGAAGATTGGAGATAACTTTCATAAGGAAATGTTAGCAGGGGCTAGGAAGAGGACTCAACAGTTAGGAGAGCTTACTGCTCTTTCAGAACTGAATTCAGTTCCCATAACCCACATTGGTCAGCTCACAACCATCTGGAACTCCACTCTAGAAGATCTGGTGACCTCATTTGGTCACACACACACACACACACACACACACACACACACACACACAAATTTAAAAAGTAAAGTAATTGTTCAAAAAAATGATAGAAAGAAATGTTAGAAATTTTCTCCCACCCTCAGTAAATCTGAAGGTGAACGGAAGTCTCAGGAATCTCAGAAGTGCCACATCACTTTCCTGGGAAACAGAGAAAGGCAGGTTATTCATAAAAAATCTCTACAGCTCCCAGGAAAAACAATGGAGTGCTGGGTGTTCTTTCTGGGAGTTCTCATTCTCTCCTTCCCCCTCCTTCTAATGACACAAGGGAAGGGCAGCTGGGAGCAATGAGGAATTGTGTTGAGGTAGCAAATTTGCCTTAGCAGATACACAATCCTATATCCAATGGAACTGTCAGTGAAAAGAGCAAATGTAGAAGGAAATAAAGAGGGAGTCTTGCCTGGGTGAGCAGTGGAAGAAAAGACAGGAGGGAAAGAAATATTACATGAGGCCGCTGGCAATGAGACAGCCATGAAGGATCAGAGTAAGCTCTGACATGTGGCTAGCTGAGGAAGAGATCCAGGATGTTCCATGAGGGCCCAGTAACACAGGAAGCATGGCAGTGTAATCTGCTTGGCATTTAAGTGGATCTTCCTATCAGGAGAGAACAGAAGCCTAATTGGTACAAAGTGTTTGAGCAAAACAGTTGGCTAAATGATTGGCTAATTATCATATTATTCAGTCACAGGGCTGAGATGTAGGATGCCAGAGAGAAAGATAACACATAAGAATTGGAAAAAAGTGCACAGAACCACAGTGGTTGTGTACTAAAAAGAGAAAGAAGCCATACAATCATAATCCAAACAATTTACTGAAAGCTAAGCCAGACAACCCAGTGGTAAGGTAATCAGAATCTAAAGTTGCTACAATAAGTCACTCAAAATCTCAATGTTTCAGTCAAAGATTACTGTGTTTACCAACAGGAGAAAAGTACAACATAAACAGGGAGAAGAAGAGTAGTGGTCAAAACAAAGATACTGTAAATAAGTAAAAATGTTGGCTGCACCAGACCAAGACTTCAGAATAGTTATGTACATTCAAAGATCTCAAGGAAAATTTAATGATCATGAATTAATAAAAGGGATCACAAATAAAATGGTGACTAAAAACTGAACCATACAGAAATTTTGAAGTTGAGAAGGACATTCAAAAATATTTTTTTAAAAAATATTACTACACGGGCACAACAGCAGATTTGAAGTGGAAGAAGGAAGAAGTGTATACACTTAAAGGTGAAGCTGCTCTATAACTGAAAACTATACAAACGAAATATTAGTGGAAAAGGTATTGAAAACAACTTGGGGAGAACAGGGTTTACTTTACTCACAGATCCATTTAACGGTTCATCATCAAAAGCATTGAGGGCAGGAATTCAAAACAGTACAGGAATCTGGAGGCAAAAGCTGATGCAGAAACGGTGGCGGGGTGCTGCTTACTGGCTTGTTCTTCATGGTTTGTTCAGCCTGCTTTCTTAAAGAGCCCAGAACCACTAGTCCAGGGACAGCACCACCCATAATGGGCTGAGCCTTGCCCCAAGAATTACTAATTAGAAAATAACCTACAGACTTGCCTACAGTCTGAATTTACGGAGACATTTTCTCAATTGAGACTCCCTCCTCTCTGACGACTCTGGCTTGTGTCGTTAACATGATACTAGCTAGTACAACTGACCCTTTGTCAACTTGACACACAAAAACATCACTTTTCAGTTAGAATCTTTTCTATTTTTATCCCCAAGATGGCATCTTAATATTAATATCACAATATAAATCATAAACCACTTTAAAAGTCCCACAGTCTTTATAATTTCAAACATTAAAAGCTTATTCTCTTTGAAATATCCAATCTCTTTAGAAATCCAAAATCTCTTCTAATGTTCAGAGTCTTTCATCTTTGGGATCCTGTAAAAAAGTTAAATGCTTTCTTCAATAGCGAAGAACTAGGACACCATCTCAGTCTGAATAAAGCAAGACCAAACTCCAACAATGTAAGTAACTCAATGTCCAAATATCTGGGATTCACTCATGATCTTCGGGGTTCTTTCCAGGACCTTTGGTCAATTCTTCAGCTCTGCCCTCTATAGCACACACAGCTTGAATCTTCTAGGTTTCAGGCAGCTCCACTCACCACAGCTGCTGTTTTTGGTGGTCAATTCATAGCACTGACATCTCCAATGTTTATGGGGTCCATTGCTGCAAATGGGCTGCACTTTCACCAGTAGCCTCTCCTGGACTCTCTTAAGGAACTCAAGCCCTACCACACAATGCCGAGCTTCAGCTGCTCTCCAAGATCCCTTCATGCCTTCAAAACCACATGGTGACCTTTACACCACCAACGTCAGTGGCCAGCATAAGGCACAACCCTGGCTGTCTCTGGAAGAAGAAGATTCCAGTTACACAGTGTGTCTGGAAATTTCAAGCCTCTGGAGTGTGTGGGTGCAGAACCTACAGCAGAGTATGATATTTTAGGGTTATGGAAGTATTCTGAAACTGACCTGGGTTGACGGCTGTTCCACTCTAGATTGCCTATGACTCGTCGCCACTTATATTCTTAAAATGGGTCTGTAGAGCATGAGTGGATTTCATCTCAACATTTGCTGCATAAATAAACACATTTATTGAAAAACTTGTAGACAGAAGCTGGAAGAGATGTTTTAGAGTTGATTGATGAAATTTTGTTTCTAAGACACAATCCCACGCATTTTTAAATTTTCTATATTTCAAAGTTCTACATTTTCTAAAGAAAATTACAAAAGAGTTGTGGCCTTTTGCTATTCAATAGTTGTCAAGTATCCCCCAGAGGCCCATAGATTAAAGACATGGTACCCAGGCTGGTGAGAAGTGCTGGACCTTATGGAAAGCCCTTAGATCATTTCAGGCAGGTCCCTTCTCCATATGGGAGAATGTGGTGCATGCATTGGCTATTTTCCTCTCTACCCTGACCAAATACCTGATGAAAAGCAACTTAAGAGAGAAAGTGTAAATTTTGGCTTAAGGTTCAAAGGAATGAGATCCATCCGAGGGCAGCAGCGCATGGCAGCAGGAGCCTGAGACAGCTGGTTACACTGTGTTAGCAGCAAACAGAAAGGGGGCAGCTGGGAAACCTCAAGACCTGCCCCCACTGACTCACTTTCTCCAAAGAGGCTCTACATTGTAAAGCTTCCACAACATCCTAAACACAACCAGCTGCTGAGACCCATGCGGTAAATCACATGAACAAATGGAGGAACTTTTAACATTTCAAATACAACATACTCCCAATACTTCACTTTCTTTTCTGAGTAATAAACTGAGCAGTCTCTCAGATGCCCCAATCCTTGTGTTCCCAAGTACTTAAAGGCCCAGAGAACCTGTCTGTCTTCGTGTTTGTAAACTCTCTGGCTGTACTCCAAAATGAAGCGTTGCTCTTTACAAGTTAACTTGTGTCTGGTACTTTTTTTTTTACAGTAACAGTAAACAGACTAATAGATTGTAAGCATTAAGAATGGGTGACTATCTTCATGTTTCTACAGAGATAACTATATTTTAAATAATATAAGACCCTTAGTTGAATGAGAGCTCAAGAGAGATTCTTTAAGTAGGAATGGAAACTGAAACATACATACTTTTAATATTTTTGCCTTAATTTAAAACATTCAAAGGTAAGATAATTCTGCAACCATCATTCTATAAACATTTTAGTGCTAGGCAGTTCATTTTTGTTTGTTTGTTTTTCGAGACAGGGTTTCTCTGTAGCTTTGGAGCCTGACTTCGAACTCACGCTATAGACCAGGTTGGTCTCAAACGTACAGAGATCTGCCTGTCTCTGCCTTCTAAGTGCTGGGATTAAAGCCATGTGCCACCACAGCAAGGCTATTATTTAGGTATACTTACTTACAAGGGTTCCCTGAATAATGCAATCTTTTAAATTCATGCTTTGATTTTAATTAAAGGAATTAATATCGAGATTGAGGAGTTGGAATTTTTAAGCTTTTATTTTCTAAAAAAGCAGCAAACTGCATTTTCAAAAACCACTCTTTTCTGTATATTTATCAAGAATCATGTCTTTATTATATTTGTGGTTTCTTTTCTATTCTCATTATAAAGTTATTAGTATGATAACAAAAAATGCTGTGCTATGTCAACTTGAGACATGCTAGGGTCACCCAGGAAGAGGGACCTTTTATTGAGGTAATGCCTCCACAAGACTAGCCTGTAGAAAAGCCTTTAGGGCATTTTCTTGATTTGTAATTAATGCCAAGGGCCCAGACAA
>LOJH01001801.1:5088-41690 GCA_001685095.1 Ellobius talpinus
TCCTTCCTTCCTTCCTTCCTTCCTTCCTTCCTTCCTTGCTTCCTTCCTTCCTTTTTTTAAGGCAGAGAGCCAGAGCTTCTCTCTTTCCTTCGAGTGTCACTTTTATGTGGAACTCACTATTGTCCCTCTGTCTTCAGAGTGGTTGTCAGCTTTGTATCACTGTGACAAAATGGCAGAGGTAACCATATTAGGAAGAGGAACAATATGCTTGCTCTGATGTCCATACAGTTTCAACCTGTGGTCACTGGGCCTGTTGCATCGGCCTTTGGCAAGGCAGTGGCACACCTATGTGTTGGAGGAGGTCTACTCACCTCTCCAGGGCTAGGAAGTAGAAAGAATGAGGTTCAGAATCTCTTTCAGTTGTATACCTCCAGTCACCTAACTCCCAGTCTTTCCCAGCTCCCAAAGGTTCCACCATGGCACAATAGCACCAAAGGCTGATGACCCATCCTTCAACAAATAGCCTCTGCGGACACTTAAGATCCGAACGGGCTCCTCCTTATGAATTCCAAGTTCTTTAGAAATCTGAAACATGTCTAATGTGTTTTTAGCCTCTCCACTTAATCCCTCCTAGATTGCATTCTAGTTTGAACTAGGGTTGCCCCTGCCCTGGCCATTGAAAAGTAGCATACTTCTTTACTATAGCTGGGTAAATAGTCACTTTATATATGAGTAGTCTTACTTTGCTATGCTTACATGTTCCTCAGTGTCCTATTAGCTTAGTGTATGCTGTCGTTACTATTAATTTAGTTGAGTGATTTAGTTGCATACTGCTGTATCCTTGCCCAAGGGTGCGATCATTGCCTGCTCATTTTTCACTTCTTGAGAAAATAGGAGAGAAAAGAAGTGTGATGAAATATAAGATCTTTACATTTAATGGTAAATGTCTAAAATCCATGACAGAAGCAAGCTTCACAAGAACATTACTTTAGTCTTACTGAGTTTTTGCACCAAAATGCCTTTCATTCATTCATTCATTCTTTCTTTCTTTCTTTCTCTCTCTCTCTCTCTCTCGGTTGCTTACTTTGTGTTTATATTAAATAACTATACTATAAATTAATGAAAGTTTAGTAACAGAAAATTTTAAGTACTTATTTGTTTCATGGATTTCCCCTAGCTAGAGTCCAAAAGCTACCCACCCTCTGATAGCCAACTCTCTCCACTTTGTTCAGGCTCATAGAGAGGTTCAAATTAGCTTGGTCAGATGGTGGTGATCTTAGGAGGTCTGGAGCACAGGTGTGGAGGTCTGCACTGTCTGCTCCTTAAGTGCATCTGCTCAGAAGTGGGGTAATAGCTGCATGTGGGTTGGACGTGTGGGCACTGTGAGCAGAAGAGAATGGGGTTCTCAGCTCCTCCAGTGTCCCACGTTTTTCTATTACTAACAGGCAAAATAGTAAATGTAAAAGATGCTAAAGTCGTGTAAGCCCAAACCAAACCTAATTCTTATGTGAAGAGGGCAGGCAGGCATGTAGTTCCACTCCCACGAGAGGAACTGTTGGTAATTCCTCTCTGCTAAGAGAAGAAGGTACAGTGTTCTCTAAATTGATAAACTGACCATATTGAAGTGGGAAGCCACACATCCAAGAATATTTGTGCCGCACAATTGGCCTTGTTGGGCAGTGGGGAATAAGGCCACAAAGTTGGGTGGGAAAGGAATGGGGAATCTGTGAAAAGGTGGGGGAGGAGGGGAGAAATGTAATTAAATTATGTACAAAATTCTCAAATAATAAAATACTAAAAAATAAAGTTGAAAGATATTCACCTTACTTCAGATATGAAGATGAAGGCAGACTCTCATTTAGACTCTGAAAATGAAGACTACAGAGTGCATAGGAAGAAAATGTTGGAAGTTACCTGGGGCTGTGTTTGTTTGTATTGATTGATTCCTATTCCTAGCTGGCTGAAATGAAATTAGGAATTAATTAAGCTTTGATTTGAGGGAGTTTGGTTTCAGGTATTATGTGCTGGCCTTGCTTCAAGTAAAGGAAGCAAATTGGGGGCATAAGCTTTTAAAAAGGTCTTCAGTATTTTAGGATGAAAAAAACTGAGCCATTATAATTACTGATTGGTAAAATTTTAAAAGAAATGCATTAATTATCGACTATGTTGACTGACTTGAAATGGCTTCCTTAGTAAAAATAAAGAAACCAGGGGCAGACCAATGTCAGCTTTGCATGTAGCTGTTACTTCAACAATGTAACAGCTCAAAAAATTATAAATAATAATAAATGACTTCCATATACTCAAAAATGATAGTACTTAAGGCCCAACATTTCTACATATCTTTGACTATTGTGAAGATATTAATCTTGATGAGGTGGGAAAGAGACCATATTTCAGAATTAAGGTTACAAACTAGAAACAAGAAAATGTATCTCAGCAGGACAAATATGACCCTGAAAATCTGATATGGGGTAGCTGGAGAGATGGCTCAGTGGTTAAGAGTACTTGCTGCTCTTCTAGACTCAGGTTTGATTCCCAGTGCCCACGCCAGGTGACTAACACCCGCTTGCAACTCCACTTCCAAGAGATTAAACACCAGCTTATGGTCTCCAAAGGCACATGTATGCATGTCCATGCACACACACACATGCAAATACACATATATAAATCTAACACAGAAAAAGAAACTGAAGGCTGTAGAAATGACTTTAATCAAGTCCTGTGGCTGTGGTCACTTACCTGTCTCCTGTATATAAAACAGAGAGAAAACAGCAGTTTGCAGTTTGTCTGTGGCTGTGGTCACTTACCTGTCTCCTGTATATAAAAGAGAGAGAAAACAGCAGTTTGCAGTTTGTTGTGAGATTCAGATAATGCATTCTGAATGTTTAGAGTACCAAAGGCCTACACCTCATGCAGGAAACCATGGTATTGGAGCTAACTTAGAGGTTTAGCACCAGGAAATATATGAAAATTCAAGCCAAGTCAGTCATTGATGGCTGTAAATCCGATGTGACAATTTTTTTCACCTGATTTGAAATATTTTTTATCTTAAGTAAGTAATGGTTGACATGGGTCAGGATCAACTTATTGTAACTTTTATTTCAGTTGTGCAGAAGTGGGCTTTGCGAGTCTCATTGAAAATCTGGATTATCCTAAAACAATCATTTCTCCATTTCATAACAAGTGGACTTTTCTAATCTTGATAGTAGATTCTCCCCACCAATAGTGCATTTCTGAATCTCCTCCCCACAGAGGGTAAGCTTTCTGCCTTCTCTGGAATCAGAGCATCCCTCCCGTCATTCTCATTTGCTAAGAGGCTTCACGAAAGAATGGAATCATAAATATTAAAAGGAGTCCTTGCATTTGAAACTTCCATATTTTATTTAAAGACTTACTTATTGGATGGTTTTATAGCAATTTGTTCTTCAAAGGATGATCAGCAACCTCACACACTTTATTGTAGCTGGAAAATTCTGCAGCCACGGAACAGAAAGGAGCTGTTGGTGTAGACAGCTCTGTGCTAGCAAGAGTAGTCCCCGCTGCCCATCCTGGTGCAACAAGAATTTAAAACCTGATTACTTCAACATCCTTATTCAAAAATCCGATCTACCTTGTTTTCACCAGTTGGTGACTGGTTTCCATGGAAATGGAAATGGAATAAGCATTTCTTGTTTTAGATTCTCAGCTGTCCCATGCCAACCGAGAGCTGTAAATGCCATTTGGTTAACAGCAAGGATCCAGAATTCTTCCATTTTAAAGTGGCAGAGGGAGAGGGAAAGAAAATGCTTGCCAAGTCATTGCATTTCTCTCTCTTTGAGAATAATACCATTTTATGATTGTCTGAGCCATTGACTGATGACTCTCAGGCACACACTAAGTCTAACGATGTCTCTCCTGGGGAATCTGTCCTAATGCCCTTCCACCCTTCACACTACAGTTCCACTGGTGTGGATGGTCTTCCTGGCTCCCCACCTGCTGTGCCTGGGGTGGGCAGTGGAAGTGAGGATGATCAAAACGTTGAAAGGAGACAGTTTAATGATCTCCATGATCCAACCTGAGGGGGAAAAATGTCTCATTAATGGAAGTTGGGGGACTGGAAAAACTCTTCGCTTTTGGTAGAATGCTGGTTGATTTGTCATCAGGATTTTCCATGTCTGAGATCACTGTTCATAGCCACTGTATTTCCTAGAACTCTTCAATCAAAAAAAATGTAGAGAGCTAGAAATAAATACTTTAACATAAGATGGTTATGCATCAAAACAATTAGACGTTTGTCTTGCTTTATGACTCATTAAGAGTTGATTCAATATGAATACTGTAATAAAACCGTATTAGCATTAATGTATGCATTTGCTTTCAAATTTGTTTACATACTAGATTGGAAAGTAATGCAAGTCTAGTTATTAAGTATACCAAGTGCAGGTCTGTGAACACACAGCTTCTCATGGAAGTTGTAAAGGAGTTTCTCCATGTCCCCATGTCTTCCCTTAATGGGGAAACTAAATATGATTGCTTTCAACCACTGATTTACTCTCTGTCTTTTAAGTGTGCTCTCACACCTTGCCAATCAAGCAGTGTGTCAAACAAGATCCTTACTGCTAGACAGAGTGAACTACAGGAGAACTCTGGGGATATCTTAATGGTGCTGGGCATGGCCCTTAAGTGCCTGGTGTTTTCCATCGTCACATTATGTTTATGGGAAGTATTACATTGAAGACTGCTTCGGTGCAGACATTTCATGCCATCTAGCAACTGGCAAAAGAAGCATTTAGGGTGAAGCCAGAGACTTGCATACAGTGCCTCATGTAGGTCAAGGGAGCAAGCCAATTCTTACCGTAAGTGTTGTTTTGCTCATCATTGTTTCTGACTTTTTAAGAGAGAATAACAAGTTGCAGCTCTTTAGCCACAAGTTGTCTGGTTTGGAGAGCCGTTGCACGAATGATTGTGTGTAATATGGTCAGCACCATGTCTAATCAAAGTGGTGGAGCTAATCCCTGTCTAGTGCAATCCACAGGTTGGTCTGGCCAGTGGTGGATCTCACCACTAGGAGCAGAGCAGTGACTGATCCATTCAGCACCTACTCTGATAAGTTACTTTGATCCAGCAGGAGTGGTCTGCTGTCAGCATTTGATCCAATCACTGATTGATCCATCATTCTGTGGTTAACATAGTTAGTGGCGATTCATTCACTACTTAGGCTAATTGGAACTTTGATGTGATCAGTAGTTGATCCCCCCCAGGGCAGGATCCAAACCAACATTTTTTTTTCAATCAATAGCTGATCCAATCTAATTAAAGTCAACCTTTGATCCAGTCATTGGCTGATGCAAAAGGAATCCCCTGAAAGCAAGGCCAGGATCTTATTTAAATGAGTAAGCAGCAGTTTATTTGAACAATGAGAGTGAGATTATGAAACTGCACGTGATACATTATCTAACAGCACATAGTCATCATCACTCTTACATCAGTCAGAAATGAATCATGCTTGTAGTTTTTCTGAAATATCACGAAATGTGAATTTTAATAGGGGCCACAAGCAGATTCAGTTTGTAAAACTCTTTATCGACTGTTCCAAGGAGCATCTGGAATTGTTTATTGACAGGGCCTTCTTAAGGCCAAGGTCACCATGCCATCTTTACTGATTACCCTCCCCTTGTTTTACCAAACTCTCTTCTGAATCCCCTGTCAACATAGCTTTGTGTGTGGTTTAGCAAGCACTGTTGTCTATGTTTTGTGAATATTCATTAAGCAATTTGATTGGCTTGCATGGCCTCCTATTGTTTGTATGCTCACAAAGATGTCAAGTTCCTCACTGGGAAGGAAAGGGATGCTAGAGTCCGCGTTGACTTCCCATGTGAGTATTCTTTTCTTTTCTTTCAATTTTGCCCCCAATATGAAGTATGTATCTTCAGAAAAGTCTCAAATCACCATCACTTTGTTCTGGCCCTGACAAGTTTAGACAAGCTAGGGGACCCATTCGTATTCCAACTTGAATACTTTGTGTTTTATTGTTGTGGAAACCTTAGGACTTGGTTTCAAGAGATCTGATTTCAAGAACTTTCTATACAAGTTAGCTGTATTCACTTGGGATACTGCCTTAAGCAATAAAAATTGTTTTTTGTACCTATAATTTGGACATAAAATACATGTAATACAAGATCATTTGGGAAATAAAATAGAATAAAATATGAGGAAGAATAAGAAACAACCTGATAAATGACATTTAAAGGATTTTTACTAATCTTGATTTTTATATCTAAATTGTATAATGTATTATACATTCTGTGTGTGTATGTGATTTGCATGCAGGTTTGGGGGAGGGAGGTATGCACACTTATGCAAGGTTACAGAGATCAAAATAGGCATACTCTATCACTCTCCAGCGATTCTCTTGAGGCAGGGTTTCTCTACCTTAGCCTCCAGTGTTCTCTATGAGACTGGGAGCCAACAAGCCCAGAGATTCTGCAATCTCCCCTAACCACAGAGCTGCTGTCACCACGGGACTTGGTAAGTGGTGCTGGGATCTGAACTCCAGCCCTCATGGTTGGGTGCTGGTGCTCTTAACTATTGAGCTCCCTCCCTCTCCAGTCCCAGACACGGATACTTCATGGATAAGAATGGCATTTACTGAAGGTATTAAACTGTGTAAAACTGTATTTGCTATTAATAAAAGAGGCAGAAAAGGTAGAAACATGTGTGGTTTGGGGCCCTAAGAAGACTAATTCAATCATGCCTAGAAAACAGAGTTTTATTCAAATGAACTTGGGATCATCTAGCTGAGAATGATTTTCACATTTTCAGAAGGAAAATTGAAAGAAAAAAGGTGCCAAAGCCTCATGCTGCCACATAAAGTCAAGCTCATTACAGTTTATCAGTTCATGTCCTTGCACTCATGCAAATACCATTATAATAAAAGTCTATCTATCCCATATGTTATTTTAACACAAAGTGTACTGTGTGCTATATACATTAAATTGTCAAATTGACAATTAGGAATTAGGATTTTTGTTTAAAGGAGGTTTGTCCTACTTGTTGGGTTAGTACTTCTGCAATGTTAAAAAAAACCTTCTAGTGTGTGTGAAGATGTCATGAAGTTTGCAAAGGGAACCAGAGCTGTAATTGACACATCGGGGCTGGTGTTCTCTTGGTGTCACTAAGCTGAAAGGATTGCATGATGGGTGAGTAGATATAAGGCATTGGGATTTTATTTTAGCTATGCTTTACCTTTCATCTAGATTCCAAAATGATTCTGGTACTCCTCACACCTGAAGAGTCTGGCAGAAGAAATTTGATCATGCTAAGAGAGCACAGACCACAACTCAGTGCTACTCTTACCTGCATTTCAGATAAATAGGAATATACCATAGTCCCAGATTTTCATTATTATTCCTTGGAAAGTAAGACTCCTGTCTTCAGTAGTTCGATAGTTTGCCTGTGATCAGGAAGCAGTCCCCATCCAGGTGAGCTAAGACATTTATAATGCCACCTCTCTCCACCACCTCTTAACAGATTTTGAACAAATGTATATTTAGACAATTTTATAGTAAGTATTGAATGGAATATTTTTAAATATTCTAATAAAAGCTAATAGATGTGGATCCATGAAATATAGTGTTAAATAAATGTAGGTGTGTACATTATTGTTTAAGATTTCTTGGCCAAGAAAATTCATTGACACTACATCATACCTTATGTGTTATTCTTGCCTTTGAATCCTTAGTGGCAAACACACCCTTCAGTGCTTGGTTGATTTTCTCTACTGGTTTGGAAAAATCATTTAGGCTGACGTCCTGGGAGTAGTTTCATTTGTTTCAGTTAAGTCATTACAGCAAAAGCCATTAAATGCTTATAGTGTACAGGTAAACATAGAATATTGTCTATTCTGAGTACACTCTAGCACCCTAGTGTATTGTTTTACTACTTAAGACATATTTATATAATATTACTTTCTGTGAACATTTGAAGAAAAGGAAATATACAGAAAAAAACCAGAAAGGAATGAAAATCATAATTTGATGCAAGCTGTTTTTCTTTCCTTACCTCTGTGGGCCTTTTTCCAGTCTTTTGGCATATACATTCAGTATACACCTCATACTTCATGCATTATTGAGTCCTAATTAGGAAATTTTCTTCTAATTATGATAACGTGAAATTACAAGAAAATCAGTCTAGGTGGCAAAGGGGAAGCCATCCATTCTGCATACTGAGCATTTTCATGGGCACCAAACCCACACCAGAACCACTGAAGCAGAAACTCTTAGAACGCTTTGCTCCTAAGCCTTGATTAGCATGTACAGCAATACTTGATAATTATTTGCATAAACCTAGCAACACTATGTCACTCATCTCAGGTTCAATTAGTCAAACTCATAGAGCTCATTAGGCTCCAAAGGAAATTTTTCCTGTTTTCTTAGAATAGACAAATAGCTTGCCAGTATGGCAGTCTTTCTTTCTCTTTAATGTGTGTGAGCACTGTGTACTTGTGTGTGGGGGTGCATGTGTGTACATGCTGTATGCACATGTGTGGGGGTGCATGTAGAAGCCAGAAATTGCAGTTGGATATCTTCCTCAGTTGCTTTTCCACCTGATTTATTTCACAGGGTTTCTCACTGACTCTGGGGCTCACTGACTCAGCTAGACTGGATAAGAAGCCCCAGAGCTCCTCCTGTTTCCCACCTTCCTGGCACTGGGATAGCAAACACCACTGTTGAGCACGGTGCCTTTTCTGTGGGTACCGGGGATCCAAACTGGAGTCCTCATGTTTATACATCTCTAGCACTTTACCACCTGAGACCTCTCCCAGCCCCCTAGCACCCTAGTAACTACTGGCCTCCCTTAGCCTCAAGCCTGTAAACCCTCAGCCACCCCCACACCCTGTACTCACCCCCCCAGTCTACCAGCCCCTCTAGTCCCCCAGTCCTCCCTAACGCCCCTAGGCTCTCAGTTATTTTCTCCTTCAAAACTGTACTACCACTGGCTGTCAGGTGACACTTGGGCATGATAATCATGTTGCTTAGGGAAAAATATATGAATACATAGCTTCCTTGGCCATGCAAGGAAGGGGACATTCCATTTCCTGAGTCATGTCTCAGAAGGTCAAAACAGAAACTTATGTGTTTACTGTCCTGGCTCCCAGTTCACAGTAATTCAGGAAACCATGTTTTGGTGTTAATTTGGTTTTTGAGATGGGCCCTTGCTATAAGCCTAGGCTGGCCTTGAACTTGTGATCCTGTCTCAGCCATTCATGTGCTGCAATTATAGCAATATACTACTATAGCAGCGTTCATTTTTATTTTTATTTTTAGACCACGTTTGCTAGTTAGTATCCTACTTTTATCAGCTATCGGCCAAAACAGCTAGAAAGTTCAGCCACAGTAATTTTTCATAAAGACAAAAGGTACTGTTAATCACATGTGGAGACACACCTACACCAACACTGTGAACCTCAAATTACTCTACTTCGTAGGTTCCAAGCTTTTGAAACAAGAGTTAAATGTAGATAGATGTTTCTTTCCTATCCAGTCCCACAGCCATTCAATCCCAAAGAAACATGCAGAGGCTTATATTAATTATAAACTGTTTGGCCTATTAGATCAGACATATTACTAAGTAGCTCTTATGACTTAAATTAACCCTTAATTCTTGTCTATGTTTAGCCACATGGCTTGGTACCTTTTATCAGTGAGGCATTCTAATCTTTCTTCCTCTGTGTCTGGCTGGTGACTGTGTCTCTGCCTTTCCTTTTCCCGGAATGCTCTTAGTCTGGTTGTCCCACCTATACTTCCTGCCTGTCTACTGGACAATCAGTGTTTTATTAAACCAATACAAGTGACAAATCTTTACAGTGTATGAAAGCATTATCTCACAGCCTTGTTAAACATTGCAGAAGAAGACAGGAGAAAATGAAGGAGGAAGGGAGGGGCTAATATTGTTCAATAAAACATCTTTGGGGAGGTGCTTTGGCAATTTCCAACAAAGATTACAGGCACATTGTGGTTTACTTGAAGAAGGTGTTAGAATTGAGTGTGGAGGTGTGTGTATACTTGTGATTTCACATTCGGGAGACAGAGGCAAGAAGATTGTGAGCTCAAATCTAGCTTAAGTTACATTATGAGTTCTGGGTCTTCCTGGGCTACAGAATGAAACTGTTTCAAAAGGCAAAAACAAAACAAAAGGGCAAACAGAAAGGAGAGAAAGTATGGGGAGAAGCAAGTTTTCCTTTCTGTTTTCTTGGGTTGGAGACAATGTTTATTTCTGTAACATGGACAAATAGCCAGGGGATAAAACTCAGCATTCTCTTAGACCTTCCAAGGGAAAATTGGACCCTCCAGATCTACGTTAGTGAACTTTTAAAAGAAACCACTTGATACTTAGTTCACAGAGAACAGACCCAAAATGAATCGGCAGGAATGAGTAATTTCTATCTGTTCATAGTCAGGAGGTACATGAAACAATTTCTCAGTCCTCTGTGTATGGTAGAAAATGACAGTAAGTTGTTTCTAACACTCTGGTTACATGGAATAAAAGCTAGTAGATTGGTGTGTAAGAACACCAGTCTGGTAAGGGCTTTGGAGAGCTTGGAGAACAGGGCTTTAGACTCCTCTTAGCCTCTGAGGGAAGGGAACAGCATCAAGGAGTCAATGAGAGGTGTAGGCAAGCATGAGCCATTTCATAGAAACCAACCTAAGTACCACATGGAAAACTAATCCTTTAAAGCCAAGGAGGGAACCAAAACCAAAACAGGTGCAGGCCTGGAATATTAAACAGAATGCCAAGCCAAGGGCCTGTCCTGATTAACATTAGTGGAAAGATTGCAGAGGTTAGTGGGGAGCAAAGGTAGATAAGGAAGAGACCAGCTGCCCTTCTCGGTGCCAGCACTCCATGCTCACACCCATGTGTGCCTGTGTGGGGGGTTTGTTATATTTTATCATTCCATGAAACATGTTTGAGGGAAAGAAAGACAGAATCGCAGCAAAAAAATCAGCTTTCTGATGAACAAAATATTTTTTTTATTCTTTAGATGTGGGTTAGGATAAGTTTTTATGTTCTTTCAGTTAACAAAAAGACTGAATTGCTTTTGTGAGCTATGGTGGATAGAGGGAGGAAAGGGAAATGCCATAAATCCAGGTGTATGATGTAAGATAATGTGGTAGTCAAAAAAATAATACAGTCATATATTCTTATCATCTGTGTTACAAAGCATCAGCTGCAGTCAGAGAATAGGATCATGGGCAAACAAATGATAAAATTTTGGTCTCCATTTAGAATCTGAGGAGCATGGTCCCAGAGGTCAGGGTTGGTTGGGTCCTGAAAAGCCATAGTAACACACTCAGGACACTCTGGGCTACTCTTTGTCCTCCTGTTTCATACCTTCCATTCACTGTCTGTCAAGATAATCATTCCCATTTGCAAAGTAAGAGAAATCCTGTCTGCGTTGCCTACTTGGTGAGTTTCATGTGGCATTCAGAATGAGTACAATATAACTCTAGTATTATCACAGATGACAAGAAAAGTCAAGACCACCACTTTTGAACTGTTTGTTGGAGAACATATCCCTATATCTTACTGTCTCATCCCCAGCTAAGAAGGCTTTTTTGAAATACATACATTATTTTCTCTAGATTTATACAGAACAAATATCCTCAAGAAAGAATAGGCATGCCAGATGTTAAGCAGGAAGAGCATTGGTGGCGACTGGCAGAATTCATGGATAGCTGGAGATACATGACAGGAGAGGAAGGAAGGCAGAAGTCATTTAGACACTTGCCTTTGCTGACTTCCTACACATGTAACTCTCCTCCATGAGGTGTGATGGCAGGAAAAGCTCCACATACACCCTGATCTATGGCTCATTGCTGAGCTTACTCACATCTGTAGATCTGTGAAAGCTTGAGCAAATTAGGATTATAACCCATGGAGAATTCTATAGGATTCTATAGGATTCTAATAGGATTCTATTCCCATGGAGGGAATGAAACTCACTCAGCAATGTGCTGAATGGACGGGGTGTGAGGCGAGGTAGGGGTGACTGCTTCTAATCACATCTTACATGACACAGCCTTGTACACAATATGTGTTCACAATATATAGATATTAATTAGCAGATGCCCTCATGTGAGTTTCCAACCTTTCAGTAAAACAACCCGGTAGAAATGTCTTTGAGTCTTTTAATTATATTGAATCTCTGTAAAGAATTGAGTGTAGTAGATGATAAAACTTAGTAAGCAAGAAAAGTAGACCAAAGATTAATATGGCTTTTTTGTCAAGACTATTTTGAGTGTAATCTCTTTATTGAGGGAAAATTATATAGCAAGGTGTTTCATGCTTTCCAGGACTCTGAAAATATTCCAGATGAATGATGCATTGAGAAGCACCTTTAAAGTGTTAGTGTGGCCATGTTCAATTTATGTGTTAGTTTCCATTTTCTTCTAAGTCAGTGATCTAAAGATCCATTGTAATGTGTGTGACTGGGTTAGTTTTCAGAAGCTTCACAGGCAGGATTATAATAGGGGCTGATTTCTAAGGAGTTCTCACTGCATGGGCCTTGGAGGAAAGTTCTGCTCGAGGTGTCCCTTATGGTACAGTGTAATGTTGAGTGTATTTTCTAGACTAAAGTTTCTTTCACTCTACTAAAAACACTCTGACACACATATTCTGCTCTTTGAACCAAACTACATCTAACAAACAGACTTGTGTTTCTGGCTTCAGTTTTTAACTGACATGACATTATCCATGCTGTCTGCCCTGTTCTTTTCTGAGACTTGGCACACACTTGAACTTCAAACCAGGCATGATGATCATTATTTCCCTATGATTTATTGTAAGTTCATGTCAAAATACTGAGTCTAAGATGTAAAAGGAAAACAATCACTGGCATTTTGTGGGGTAGCAGTCATTGTCACCCGAAGCGTGTAGGATCTTCAAATGTAGTTTAGCTGGGGATTTGCACTGTGGGGGACATTATGCTGTGGTATATTATCTAACTTGTGTTTTCAACATGAGCAAGCAGGAGAAAGGGCATTCGCCTCCAATAATTTTACCATTTCATAAAAATGGATTATATTTTACTATGAAGAACAATAAAAAGAAGTTTTTGCAAGGAACTTTTTATTCTTAGGAAATATCAGTTGAGAGCATGTGCTGTGCATCAAAGATGTGAGCGATTGGTGCCGGCCTTTGTGGCATTTGAGGAATGCAGAACCAAGCTAATTATTCCATTCTAAATGGTGCAGGGAAACAGACGTTCAATATTCTATCTCCTAGTACAGTGTCTCCACAGTTCCCATGGAAGTACTAAAGAACCTTTTGTGGGTGACAAAGCTAGTGGACACCATGAGAATACAATTACATAAGACTGACAAGGCACATGCTTGTCTCGGTTGAGCAAGCAGCTCTAGCCCAGATGGGAGATGTATTTCAGAAGACCCAGAGAGGGCAGACAAAGACGGGACATAGTTTAATGGGGCAAGAACAAGAACTCTTGTGTACAATGGAACCTAGAAGCACTGTCTTCATCACCTTACAGGGGAAAGCACTATAAACCATGAACCAGTTGGTTTGTTGGACTTTCTCAACTAGGTAGCAGGTAGCACAAGAAAATAACTATATGTCATATATTTATCATTATTATTTAATATTATTATTATATATTATGGTATATAATCTAGCTTTTAAGAATTCCAAGTACTAACAGTGCTTAGAATCAGACCTGTAATTCATACTGCTTGGGTTGACTCACCACCAAATAGCTGTAGAAACAAATTTAAATTTTCTTTGAAGGAATGAGCTTTCCCCATGAGCCTCAGAGAATACACAAAGATAAAGTATGAACAATGTGGCTTCCATCAGTGCATCATTCACATCTGGAAAATGACACCTGAAAAATCACTTAACAACAGGCATGATAATTTAGTTGGATTACTGTATTTTGTAATTCTTATATTTAATTTATATGTGTAAAGAAAGAGATATCAAAAAGTTACAAAAAGGAGATTATCAGAATCATCTAAACATATTATATTTTAAAGAACAAAACGAACTTTAAAAAGTAAAGCAGAAATTGAAGTGAATCCACCTTGAATGGATTAAATAACAGATTTGCCATGGCTGACGATAGGATAGGAGGAATAGAAAACTGACAGATATACAGGATGCAATATATAGAGAACTGTGTGGTCTCAGAGGTTAGCCACTAAAATTGTGTGTGTGTGTATGTGTGTGTTGATAATTCATTGACCCTAAAAATGGGGAAGATGATGAGAAGATAGATTTTAGAGATAATAACAAGCAACTCTGCAGAATTAGATATTGCCAGTGTAAGAGTTGTACAGAATATTTTCTAAGATATTTCTAAGAAAAATCTGCAAAGTTCCCAGAAAGATATTGTATAGACCTGTGACTTCCTGCCTAAAACAGTAGCCAGTGGGAGACAGTGGACTGACACCTCTGGGAGGTGGTGGTCGTCCAAAATTATTGGGTGGCTTAATTACTTTCCTTAACAAGTCATTTTCTGGAGCCAACAAAAACCTCTGAGTAGGACATCAAAGATACTAGAAGAGTCCAAACTGCAAAGGGAGGTAGAGCAAGGAATGCACTTGTCACTGTAGACAAACACTTCAGTTTAGAAACAGCAATGTAGTTTCTAGGGTTTAAAACAAAATCCAAAGAGTGATGCTCATCATGAGTTTCTCAGATATGGGCATGAGACGTGGGCAACCCAAGTGAGAGGCTCTAAAGTGTGTGTTGTATTAATGACTGTACATGTCCTGTTGTTTGGTTTCTATGGCTGATTTCATAGAGTTATCACATGGTAAGAGAATGTTCTAACACAGTGAAAATAACAGCACTGGACGTGGATGTGTCAATAAGCAGTTACTCTAAATGGGCTTTCCTCTAGTGAAAGATATCTTTGTTTTGTTTTACTTAAAACAGTGTCTTAAGTTTGCACTCCCACTAGCAATGGAGGGGTGTTCCCCTTGCTCCACATCCTCTCCGGCATGAGTTGTCATTTGTATTTTTGATCTTAGCCATTCTGACAGATGTAAGATGGAATCTCAGAATTGTTTTGATTTGCATTTCCATGATGACTCAGGATGTTGAACATCTTAAGTGTTTCTCTTCCATTTGAGATTCTTTTGTTGAGAATTCACTGTTTAGATCTGTACACCATTTTAAATTGAATTATGTGGTATTTTGATGTCCAGTTTCTTGAGTTCTTTATATATTTTAGTGATCAGCCCTCTGTCAGATGTAACGTTGGGGATCTTTTCCCAATCTGTAGGCTGCTGTTTTGTCTTATTGACTGTGTCCTTTATCTTACAGAAGCTTTTCAGTTTCATTTTTTAATTCATTTATTAATAGGTCCCATTTATTAATTGTCAATCTTAGTGTCTGTGCTACTGGTGTTGTATTAAGGAAGTTGTCCCCTGTGTCAATGGGTTCAAGGCTATTTCCCACTTTCTTTTCTATCAGGTTCAGTGTAACTGGGTTTATGCTGAGGTTTTTGATCCACTCAAATTTGAGTTTTGTGTAGGGTATGAATCTGTTTGCATTATTCTGCATGTCACTATCCAGGTATGCCAGCATCATTTGTTGAAGATGCTTTCTTTTCTCCATTGTGTAGTTTTGACTTATTTGTCAAAAATCAAGAGTCCATAGGTGTGTGGATTGGAAATCAATATCGAAGTTTCTCAGAAAATTGGGAATCAGTATACCTCAAGACCCAGTGATACCACTCAGGCATATACCCAAAGGATGTTCCATCATACAACAAGGACTCTTGCTCAACTGTGTTCACTGTCATTGGACTTTCTTTGTAGGACTGCCAGCCCACAAATAATGACAAGGAGCTTATTACTAATTATGAAAGCTTGGCCTTTAGCTTAGGCTTGTTTCCAACTAGCTCTTATAACTTAATTAATACATATTTTTAATCTATATTCTGCCATGTGGCTCTTTACTTTTCTTCAGTACAGCATATTCGACTTGCTCCGAGTATGCTGGCAAAAATTCCTGTGCCTAGATTCATCTCCTCTTTCTCTTCCTGGAAATCCTGCCTATCCTCTCCTGGCTAGCTATTTGTTGACCATTCCGCTATTTATTAAACCAAACAGAAGGCGCCTTGGCAAAGACACTTCTTCACAGTGTATAAAATGATTATCCCTCAACAGTTCATAGCAGCTTTATTTGTAGTAGCCAGAACCTGGAAGCAACCTTGGTGCCCCTTAAGCAAAGAATGGATAAAGAAAATGTGGTATATTTATACAATGGAGTATTACTTAGCTGTTAAAAACAATAACAATGTGAAATCAAATGGATGGAACTAAAAAAGAAATGTCATTCTGAGTGAGGTAACCCAGACCCAGAAAGACAAGAATGGTATGTCCTCACTCATAAGCGGATATTAGCTGTAAAGTAAAGGATAACCATGCCACAGTCCACAGACCCACAGAGGCTAGATAACAAGGAGGACCCAAGGGAAGACTCATGGATTTTCCCTGGGAAGGGGAAATAGAGAAAGATTTCCTGGTTTGACTGTGGGTGGGTGAGCATAGGAACTTGAGGGATCACGTTGGGGGATGGGAGTGCTGAGAGAGACTACTGGAAAGAAGGGTTTATGGAGTCTGGTAGAAGCCTGATCCAAGGGAAGCTTCCACTATAAGGATGAGCCCAGCTAAGATTCCTGGCAGCAAGAGATACATAACCTGAACTGCCCATCCCTATGATAAGATTGGTGACTACCCCAGGGGTTATAGGGGAGCCTACTGATGGAGGTAGATTTAGGAACCCAAGGACAAATATGGGGCCAAGCTCAGGGAATTTTGCTGAGGAGAGGAACGAGGGATTGTAGGAGCCAGAGGGGCCAGGGACATCAAAGGAAAGCCCATAGAAACTGCTAGACTGGCCCATGGGAACCCAAGGCTGAACCAACAGCCAGGAAGCCTGCATGGCACCTATCTAGGACCTCTGTATATATGTGACAGTTGTGTGGCTTGGTCTATCTGTAGGTCTCCTGGCAGTGGGAGCAGGGTCTGTCCCTGGTGCTTTGGCTGGCTCTTGGGAGGCTATTCCTTATGCTGGATTGCCTTTCCCAGCTTGAGTACTGGGTGAGATGCCTAGTCTTATGGCAGTTTGATATGCAATGTTTTGCTGATGTCTATGGGAGGCCTGCCCCTTTCTGAGTGAATACTGAGGAGGGGTGGATTGATCTGGTGTGGGGGTAGGGGTTAGGATAGGGAAGGGAGTGGGAGGAGAGGAGGGAGAGGAGGCAACTATCCAGATGTAAAAATTTAAAAAGAAAATGTCTCAGTATGTAGACCAGACTGACAACTTACTTAAAGATATCTACCTCACTCTTCCTTCCAAGTACTGGGATTAAAGGCATGTCCTTCCATGCCAGACTAGTGAAAAATATCTTAACTTCAAAAAAATTCTTCATTTTAAGAAATATAAGTAATCACATAAAATTCAAGTAAAATAGTAAGTGATTTAAATATAATTAGATTTTTTCACTGTAGGAGCTACTGAGTATTATAACATAGTCCTAAAATGTTCATTTCACAAAGAAGGTTAATGATTTTGTACTAAATTTAGCAAAATAGATAAAACTGCAATGAAGATTATAAATCCAAAATATTAAGCAGGCTTTACACAATGGACATATAGGAACAATTGGAGAATGTATATAGAATATGGGCTTCAGGCACAGAATATTTGCTGACACTGACTGTGGACTCAGTTATTGTTTAGCTCTTGAAAATTCAGTTTGTTAAAAAATTTTACCCTTACATTGCAAGGTAATTAAGTGTTCAGTATGTTTTTTAAAATGACATATATGCACTTTAAAATATTAAAATTATATATAATCCATGGGTAAATTGATAAAAAAGACTGAATTATAGCATTCAGAATTAATTAATAATTGATAGGATATAATATTTGAATAATGGACTCACCAAAAGAATTAGACATTTGAATAAGAATAACTTACAACTCAATATACTATTCAACAACTACCCAAGGAACACTCAAACTTAACAGTTGCTGGGCTCGAGGGAAAATTGTCAGTTGTGTTTGGAACTCACACAAGAAATAATTGTTCTTTTAATACTTGAAAGTTTTTCTAATAATTAAAGTGATATAACCCAGGCCTGAGATGGCTCAGGAAGTAAATGAACTTGATGCACGAAACGGTAGACCTGAGTTGGATCCCAGATGAGTACGTAAACATAGCTGGACAAAAGCAAGTCCACAGTTGTCTCTGGGCTCTCTACATGTGCTGTGGCACACATACCCCCAACACATGCACACGCTCAGCAAGCACACACGCAGAGCAAGCACACATTAATATATGTTATCAGGGAAGGATAACTATGAGTCTGTCAAAATTAAATGCTCAGCATGCCAGCCTAAAATACCCTTCAATGAAAACAACACTTCTCAAATTTGGAAACGTTTTTACAACAGGTATGACAGGAAATGCAGTGAGAACTTTGAACCAGGGCTTCAGAAAAGCTGTTCATAAAGCAAGAAGAACAGTAATGAATAGGTAGTTCCAATGATGGACAGTCAAGGTAAAGAACCAAAAATGAGGTTCTTTTTGTGTCATATGAGCAAAGAGACTGAGAAATTCATACGTAAGACTGCACAGATATTCCCTTCATTTTTAATAGTGACCTTCAGCTTTGCTATGATTTCTCCCTCCCTTTCTTATATCACTTTCTCTTTGGCACATGCATCACATGCACACACTGTAGACATACTGGCATTTGGGAGTGTGTGTATGTGTGTGTGTGTATGCACACATACATGCGTGCGCACGAAAGGTAAATATTAAGTATTTTTCTCAATGTCTTTACACCTTATTTTTTCTGAAATGGTCTCTCGTTGGGTGAAGAATATATGGATTCATCTAGACTATATGGATGGCTAGCAAACTCCAGGGATCTGCCTCACAGGCACACGCTACTGTCATCGACTTTTTTCCGTGGGCACTGGGAACGAGTTCGGGCCTTCATGTATACATAGCAAACACTTTTCTACCTGAGCCATCTCCAAACCGTACACTAGTATTGTTAAAGGCATCTTTACATGCACTTAGTTACATTTTTTTTGCAGGTTGTTATCAGTTTCTGCCCACTGTACTCTTTGGTGTGGTAATACCACTTCTTGTAACCTGTCTTCAGTTGGTAAATGATATTATATGCTCAAAATTGCTGATCACATCCTTGTTCATATTAGTAAAAACCTAGTAACATTCTGTAATAAAAGTATATTTTAAAAAATTGTAAGTGCATGTGGGTATACATACAGCCAAATAAGTATATAATCCCGTATTATTTATACTGTCACATGAAGAATAATACAGAGGTTAGCAGTCACTAATATGCCCAGATTAATGTTGGTATAGTATAAATAGATGCATGACAGAGCTAAGTGAAGAGAGTACCATGAACTATCTCTTTCAACAGACATTTTCTTCCAACCAGAACCTTTGCTACAGCCAGAAGATATTTCTGATCAAAAAGCATTGTTGTGGGAAGAAGTCATAGGGAATTCTTATCAAAAAAAAACCTTTTTCAACCCAACCCTTCTTTTCTGATGACCACATTTTTAAAAACCATAAGGAAACAAAAAGGAACAAATGAACTAAGTCATGACATGCCTCAATGATTTACATACAATCTCTTTAAAGCAATTATTAAGATATTTGTTCTATGCACTATCTTTGCAATGCACTAGTACATTACACTTTAGATAATAAATTTTAATTGGAATTACTCGATCTATATTTAAGTGTATAGTTTAAAAACAGATAATAATAATAATAATAGAAGAAAAGACAGGCATTTGAAAACAAGTTGGGGTACAGGAAAAGTTGGAGGGAAGAGAGAGGGGAAGAAATTGGAAAATATAAATATAGTACTTATTCTAAATTCTCAGAAAACTAAAATAATGAAGTTAAAAAGAGCCAAAATAATATCTATATTTGTAACATGTCTTGTATCTGTATTTAAATTTATTCAGAATTAAATAAGATTAAAACTTGAGATGATATTTCTGTAGCCATGTGTTAGGTGTCTAATAACCACATGTGCCTGGTGGCTTATTAAAGAGTACAAACAAACAGACCTACCAAGTCATATGGTTCAATTTCAGCCTTTAGGGTGGTTTTCTCCTTAGGATAGAGAGATATCAAAAATAATTCCTTCAGAATACAACTCAAAAATCCCATGATGAAGTGCTAACTCATTTGCCATAGTCAAGCTGAGTGCTGCTTGGGTAGGAAGTTCTTGAAACACTCACAGCTGGATACTTTCTTCACCGCTTTGACAGTGAACGCCCAGAATTGGTGAGAACGGAGTATCTTACTTTAGAAACCGTGTCTGTTCTACTGCAGGCATGGGACCCGTTGTGCTGGAGAAGTGGCAGCCGCTGCAAACAACTCTCACTGCACCGTTGGAATCGCTTTCAATGCCAAGATTGGAGGTATGGGACACTTCCAAGGATACACACAGAAGCCAGGAAGCTCTTGGCGAACTGTTTTTTGGGATCCTTTTCAAACTAGCAGTGGGCATCTCTATGTGTGACAAGGCACAACTGCTGCTGACTGCATAGTGCCCATGTGAGAGATGATGTTCAGTACAATGGTGGACACTTGTCACAAGACTCCCAATATGTCACAAATACAGTGTTTCTAAATAATACTTGAACAAAAAAAGTGTTTCCCAGTAGTGACTACAGAAATGTGATCCATTGATAAACTAACTTGGAATTGGTCTTGAAGAACTAGCAATAGACACCTCTAAACCCAATATCTCTGTGGAAGAAGCATTTTAAGACAGCCTTAAAAAAGAAAAGACATGTTTGGTGCCTAAACTTTTAAAAGGTGCCTTTTAATTGTAACTGAAATGCTGAATGGTAAAATCTCTTCTTAGAATCCCCTAATGTTCCCATGAGTCCAGATTGTGTGTGTGTGTGTGTGTGTGTGTGTGTGTGTGTGTGTGTGTAGATAGGCAGACAGACAGATATGCATCATGTTTGTGTTTTGTGTACATATATGCATATATGCTCATATAAATTGAAACTGCGGCACAGGTATGTTTATTATAAAGATCTAGCCAACACAGTATTAATCAAAGTGCTGAAAAAGTAGACTCCAACTTTCCCACTTGTAATCATTGTTGTAAGCAACAGATGATTGCCACAGCCACGCACAAATGGGAAGACAGCACTTTAATAGACTCTAGTGACTTCATCATTAGCCCTAAAGATGTTCCCCTAGGTAGGCTAAAAAATGTCAGATGACTACGAACTTCAGCATCAAGGTGAGTACCTTGTTCCAATGCCCTATTTGTTAGCAAATAGTTCATCTAAAACTGAAAAGTGCCATTCTTATCCACAATAAGAGTACAAAACATTCAGAGTGCAATAGTCGCCACTCATCCACTACTCCCAGTGGCTTCCTCAAGCAGACACAGTTCCCAGCCCTCTATATATCGCCTTGCTATGTCTTATAAATGCTTGTGGTCATTTATCTGCCAGATTGAGCATAGCAAGATGCTAACAACAATCAATAAAATGGAACAGTTAGGCCAGGCAGTGGTGTCGCATGTCTTTAATCCCAACACTCGGGAGGCAGAGACAAGCAAATCTCTGTGAGTTCAAGGCCAGCCTGGTCTAAAGAGAAAGTTCAGGATAGGCTCCAAAGCTACAGAGGAATCCTGTCTTGAAAAACCAAAATAAATAAATAAATAAATAAATAAATGAAACAATTATAGCAAAATACTGTAAGAGGAGTTACTTGAAACATGAACTGCTCATTTTTAGAATTTCCCATGTCATATTTCTGGACCCTTGTTGATGATAGATAACCCATATCAGCAAAAGCAAAGCTACAGTTGGAGGAACCATGTAGAGCTGTGCTTAACGCAGGTTCCTAAGATTCTCTTGACTGCCAGCAGCCTCGAAATATGTCTGAATGCTTTATTTTCCTTCTTTCACTCTAAATTTCTTGGGTTCACAGTTTGTTTCCCAATAAAGAGCTGCACTCAGAAACATCCACTCTGATAAGGACAGAGGCTCTTCCTGAGGTGTGGTAAGAGTGTCACCCAGGAAGATCAGATCCATGGCTACCTGGATACTGCAACAATCACCTCTCACGTATGAGCTTACATCCTCTATGGCTGGGATTACATTCCCAGCACTGACTGACCCCACACTCTGACTGGTCATGAGGGAAGAAGTTAATAAACTCTGAACTCCCTCACAGCTGCTGGCTAAGCTTAACTATATTTCCTTAAAAAGATGAATGTATGGTGATGATTCAAAAATGTCCTAAGCAAGAATATTCTGAACTAGAGTTTGGTTCCTCAGATTCAAGGCATAAAGTTTGTAGTGGAAAAAGAAAAGTTGAAGCAGCCTTTAGCATTTAAACTTGACAAAATTATGAAATTCTTTATTATTTTCAGTCAAAAAACTCATGCCCTTCTAAGGATAATTTAACAGACACATAAACTGCATGACAGAAAACTCAAGTTCAGGTGTTATACTGATGCTTTCATGTTCTTGCCTGGATACTCTCGTTGCTAAATTGGAGGGGGAAGTTCTAGTGTCTGATTTAGAGCCTACTGTGCAGGAGAATGCTTCTAAATACAATCTAACAAGATGAAGTAGTATGTCTGCCTGTGCTCTGAAAGGGTACATACCAGCTTTAAATGTGCATAATAATTGGAAGCAAGCGATGGCCATTCAGGACCCAGTCTATGTAGAACATCATCCTAAGTTACCTGCTTCCACAAAACAAACCACATGACTTTTCAGAGGACAGTTTACATTCCGTAAGTTTAAGGCATTTTCCCACAGTCTTTATCACTACATAACTTGATGACATATGTCTTCTCTCAGAATCTAAAAGTGGGGTGTGGAGAGGTAGCTCACTCAGCGAAGTGTTCGCCGCAGTGCAATTGAGGACCGAATTGCGTATCCTCAACACACCTGTAAAGAGTCAGGCACAGGAACGTGGAATCACAAACCTGGTACTGGGAAAGTGGAGACATTAGGATCCTCAGAGCACATTGGCAGACCAGCATAGCCAACCTTGCCAAATCTGTAATCTCTAGGTTCACTGAGAAGGTTCCCTCAAAAATAAGGTATAAAGTGACTGAGGAATTTGTTCTATACACACTCATGCCTACATTTACATATGTAAGTACACACAACAACACCATAACACAAATAACAAAAATATCCCAAAGTGATTCTATAATAACCCAGAATTATATACAATTGTGTGTATTAATTAAAAATATAAAAAGTAAAACTGTAGAAAGTTGACATGACGGACACTGTAGAAAAGACCTAGTAGAGCATATGCATGCATACATATACAGATATATATAATATCTATATGTAAGCCTGTGTACATAATAATGTATAACTATAGAAGGAGATTTATCAAATTATCTTACATAATTGGAGGCTGGATACTACCATATTGAATATCAGGATCCCCAATAGCTGCTTAGTCCAAAGGGCTAGAAGTCTCACCATAGGGGAGACCAATAATACCGTAGTCTGAGGCCAAAGCGAGGACGATCCCTGGAGAGTGATAGGCATAAGTCCTGTTTAAAAGACTGCAGAAGCTAGAGTCTAAGACAGACTCAACAACACCAGTGATAGAAACACAAGCTCAAGATTTGGCTCGCTCACTTATGCAGGCTTATTCCTTCTATTAATACATCCGAGCCCCCAGTTTGTTAGGAAGTACAAGTCAAATTCAAGCTAGTTGTTCTTTCCCCACTGATTGCTCTGCCAGTCTTTGCAGGAGAGCCCATTGCAACCGTACTCAGTAGTATGACTCGCTGATCTTACCAAGCAGCCAATTAGAATTACCTGAGGCCTAACAATCATATACAATATCTTCAGAAATACTTGGGAAAACAATTTTATTTGGTATTAGAATATCCTAGGTCTTTATATCCATATTTTTCATAAGAATATTAAAGGACATAATAACTTTTAAGTCATATCTATCGTGTTATTTAAATTGCTTCAGACTGACTTAAAATGTGGTTTTTAGATGAAGAAAATGAGCTAGAATGTATATAACAACATATATATTCTTGATCAGTGTTTCTGTTTTTCTTAACCTTTTTTTAAAAAAAAAAGCACAGAGATACTGTTTTCTCAAAAAAAATATAATAATTTGGTTTTCCTGACAGTAATCAACTCAGGCCTCATAGTATCCAAGATAGCCTACACTGGAGTCTTATGTTTAAATCTGCACCTTGGTAACCAGTTGAAAACTTGAAAACCTGCTGGGAAAGCAAAACTCTCCTTAAAAGCAAATTAATCCTGTGGAAGTATAATTTTAAAATAAGGGGCTGGAAATAAGGCTCAGTGGTTAAGAGCCAGTGCTCTGAGGGACCCCAAGGTTGATTCCCAGGACCCACATGATAACTCAATAATGATCTGTAAACTCTCGCTCCAGGGTATCTGACACCCTCTTCTGGCTACCAGACATGCATGCACAAGGTATACATGCAGGCAAGATACCCACACCCATAAAATAAATAATAAAGCTTTTAAAATTTAAAACAATACAAGTCTCAGTGATGATATTTAGTGTAAGCTAGTTTTGATTTTAATAAATTATTAAATGTTATGCTATTGTTGTAAGTTGCCAAAATACAGAATAAAAAGGAAGAGTTGGCATTTGGCATATAATTTATGTCTTGCTATAAATTAGTGATTAGTTTTGAAAAAATAAGGTTAATGCTTGATTTCTGTCTGATATTCGGAATGAGCTTAAATGACGATTAATGACTAAATGTTGCTAAAACATCTTGAGAGTTATTTGAAGTGTCAAACACATTCTCATCTATTATTTGACTTGTACATAAGTTGGCAGCAAAGAAATTCAGTAAGTTTGCATCAGTCTACTATTATAGGGTATATGGGAAATGAGACCTAGGTTCCTCTGCAACTTTGCAGCTTTTCCAAAACTGGTAAGGTTAGAAGATTTCTACACCTATGAGTCCAAGTTCATCAACAGGGAGAAATTTAGAATTGCTTGAGTATCTTTGTCAAATACTCATTTAAAATAGACAGGAAGGAAAGCAAGATTTGCAACTTTGGAAAAAGAATAGATATTTAAAAAAAATTTTTTTGAATGAAATTTTGTTCTTTTATACACAATGAAACCTCCTGTCTCCCCAAGCTAGGTTAGCTTCTACAAACTGGTACCATTTTTCCAAGAAAATATTCATTGAAGTGTTAGTTAAAATGTTTTCTTGGGCCTAGGGAGATGGTCAAGAGTGCCTACTGTTCTTACACTGGTCCCAGCATCACAACAGCTTCTAACTCTAGTTCCAGGGGTCTCGGCGCCCAATTCCTGCCTCAGAGGGTTCTTGCACACATATGTCACACATAAAACCCGGGCAGACATCTGCATGCACATTAGAATTGAAGAAATACACAAATACATTTAAAGTTTTTTAAATGTATTCTTTATTCGCCGAAGTTGTCTGTGTGGTGTGCTTAGGTGTCGTCTGCTGGAGATGAGTAACCAGCTTGCTCCTTTCTGCTTTGAAGGTGTGCGGATGCTGGATGGCGATGTCACAGACATGGTGGAAGCCAAGTCTGTCAGCTACAACCCACAGCATGTGCACATCTATAGTGCCAGCTGGGGCCCGGATGACGACGGCAAGACTGTGGATGGGCCAGCTCCCCTCACCCGGCAAGCCTTTGAGAACGGTGTGAGAATGGTAGGTTTCAGAAGCCTCTGGGCTGAGGATTTCCATGTGCAGACCTTGTAGGCATGCCACCATCTGGGCTAGAGGATTGCTGAAGCTCACGGGCCAAGTGGCCACTGGAAAGACGTCTTGAACCTTGGCGCCATGAGTTGTTTCCGCTCTACAAACTAACTCAGAGTTAGTCTCTGCTATGACGTGAACTGTGTACTTGGATGTTTAGAACCTCACAGAAGAAATTTATTAATTAATATGTGAATGTAGCCCTTCAAGAAGCAAATTCCTGGGGCGAGCAACTGAGTCAGTATTCACAGTCTCCATTTGATGTTGGTAGAACATCCAGCAAGGCCCTTCTGGCATCTCCCCTTGATGACATTTAGTTTCCCTTCTGTCCAAAAACAATATTATTTTTCTATGGCACCAGATCTCCCTTATCAAGTAACTTAGCATTGTCTTTATGTCACTGGAAGAGTAAACATTGTCCCCGGAAAACATAGCTCCACAATCTATTGTAATAGAATATTTGCTTCAAATTACAGATCTTAAATTGTCCTAAATTAAATAGAAGTAAAGATGCTAGAACTTATCCCCATGGAAGGAGGAGTGCCCCATCAGAGCAAGGCCTTGCCTTTTCCTATTAATGAACAGAATTTGAGTTATATGAAGTATATATGTTCTTTGCATGATATCATTGATCTGACCTGAACTTCCCTTGCCTTTCTTACCTTCTCACTCCATTGTCTTGTGACATCTTCTACTCTTGTTCATTGTGCATCAGGACATTCTGTTTCCCCTGCCCTACCCCCAAGTCCTTCAATCCTCTTCTAAAAAGCGACATCTTCCAAGAAGTCTCTCTAAACCCACACAAGAATCAACTACCATTAGTCCCCTACTCTGTGCGCACTGTGTTTGATAAAGATCAAGTCACATTTATATTTTATACCTCAGAGTTCATTCTGGCCATATTTTCCTCACAAAAGTCTAAGTCCCAAGAGTGCAGACCATGCCTTTTATACATAATCATGGACTTTACAAAACTAAGAGAATGTATTGAATTCTGTTGAGCCTTTTATAAATGTTTGCTGCATCAAATGTAGTTTGCTACAAATGATGCTGCCACAATGCTTTCATGGATTCAGCCCAGACACGGAACAGTAGGTTGTATTGAGCTGATTGGCACAATGTCTGAGCAGGAATAAAAATCATACTGAGTCTTGCATAATTTTGTAAATCTGGGTTAGATTTTTAGCAAAAGCCTGAGCTAAGCCATCCCATGGCTATTCTGAAATGGATTTGAGAGAGAAAACACTTTTTTGTATGTACTTTCTAACAAAAGAAAAGAAAAAGAAAGAAAAGAAAAAATGAGGTTTGTGAAGACATTTTCTAGTTCTATCCATATTCAGTTACTTTTGTAAACTTTTAATGAATAGATAATATTGTAACTGGTTGCCTAGAATTTTCCTTTCAAAGTGCCTTAATATGAAATGAATACACCCCATGTCATCTGCTGATTCATTGCCAAACCTGTGGACTACAAATTACTATTATTATCCCAATAAAATGGCCATTAAGTTTTTAGTTCAAATCTTCCAATTATGAGTACCTTGCACCCATAAGAAAAGCAACCTGAAAATTCTCAGTAATATGAAAATCCTTTTATTAGTAATTTCTCGTTCCTTTTGGTTGTGCACATACATACAAAGAATGACCAAGTCTAATAGGGAGGTTGGGTAACTGACTAAGGGGCATGTGGCTAAGTAACTCAGTACTGAGAAAAAAGTTTGTACATTTATTTTTACTGGAAAGTGTGTAGAAATAATTATATGCAGATAAATAATTATCAACAGAAATAATCTTAATGCATAAAATAGATAAAACTGTGGCACTTTGACTTTAAAAGTGTTTCCTTTTTAAAGTTTAGAAACAGATCATGTAAGAAAACATTCAAACCCAAAGTACTATTTAGAAATAAATGATGTAGAAAAATTAAGCTCATTTTAAATGCAAAAAAACCCGTTTTGTTGTGGCAAGTCATATTTAAAAAGTATATAAGGAAGTTTATAATAGATTTCCCCACCCAAGTAGTCAGTAGTTGCTAAGTACAGATACAACATCATACCCATAACCACATTAACCTGCCGACTGGGAACATTTGAATCTCTCCATGGATTCCATGGGCATCATTCCAGGGCAGTCCATAGAAATAGGGCTCATTGGTTTTATTTGTTTCAAAATTTTTGGAAATTTGCAGTACCATAATTTAGGGACTGGGATACAGCTCAGAAGTCAAGCATGTGCTTAGCATGCATAAAGCCTTAGTTACAATATCTATCACCCAAAACCCAAAAAGAATAAGGATAGCATGATTTATTCAGCATTTCTTTGAAGATCTTCTGAGGATTAATCTGAACAAAAAGGGACTTCAGTTTTAAGATGAGCCATTAACTTTTAGAGTTGAAGTAATAGCAAAAGCAGTAACTTTTAAAAGGGAAGATCTATCTTCTGGTTCATTGCCCACTTAAATCTGAAATGACAGCAATAAACCATTGAAATAAGACAAAATGGATTGGATAGTGTTTTCATGCCTTCAGTAGAGTGAAGCTTTCAAGTAAAGCCTAGTGTTTTTCATTTACTTCTGACTTTAACTAAATCAAATACCTTGCTTCCATTTCCCCTTCTGAAATGGTGTGAAAATATCCTTCTCATTCACAGAGAGTTTATGAGCATTCAATCCACAGTAAAGTCATTAACACACTAAGTATAGTAAGGACTCAGTAAGAAGTATGTAGAGAAAAGGTGTCTTCTTCAAAAGTACTGTTAATATTTGTCTTTAGCCCATCATCCTTCTCTTCTAGGTCATGCCCCCATTGCAGAATTTTCACTCATCAGGTTGCTATTTGGAGCAGATTAGAAATAACATAGCACAGGTCAGCCCAGATTCTCTGAGCTTCAGAGAGGTCATTTGTGCTGCTCCTCCTCTGTATATCCACACTATCAATTCCACTTGTTCTAAACAAAAGTGTCTGCAATTTAAAGCATCTGCAATTTTACTGTGATTCTCTGTCAGTGAGCACATTGGGAGTGTGTCTGTGTGTGTGTTTCAGTTGCTCATGTATCTAGTCTCAAATTGTTTATTTTCCCAAAAGATGTTTCTCTAGATAGCTATGAGTATACCATTCAATATTTCAAGTTGATATTGGGTAGTCTTTATCAGAAAAATGAAAATGTTGACTACTTTTTTATGAAGAAGCCTCAAGTGAAACCTGAATTTATCTTCTTTGAGGCCTGATAGAAGATATAAGTGTGCTGTTGAGTGATTTGAGGACCTAAGGAACAAAAACGGGTAAAGAAATGCCTTCAGCTAACCTACTAAAGACTTGTACAGCGACCTTAAGTCACTTTTGCCCATTGGTGTCCTCGCCACTTCTTCCACGTCATGCATAAATTAGAATGATTTATCCTCACCCCCTTGAAGCTTAGTGAGTTACTGCTCCTTAAGTATTGTAAGTAAACAGTGAAGAAAACCTAAAATTGTCCCTATACATATCAACAAGACAAAATACAAGCAGAGAATCCCCAAGGATGTTTCAGCTGTGATGCATATAGCAAATGAAGTACAGCCAGTAACTGGGAGGGACGGTGCTACCTAAGATGGGAGAGGTAGACAGTTCTCTTTGAGGAGGCAGTAGCTGCAGACATAAAAGACGAGCCAGTCATGTGAGGGTGTGGAAGAGGAACAGTCTATGCAGAAGGAGCAGAAAGCACCAACAACCCTAACTAGCAAAGGGTTGTTGCAGTTTATTTCTTGGACAAAACAATACCTCAGGCAGTCGGAATAGTATGAGCACAAAGCAGTAGAAGTATGAAGTTGGCTAAGGCCAGCTCGGTGGGTGGGGTTCTAAGTCACACAGAGGGTTTGCATTCTATCCTGTGACAGAAAGCCACTGTATATTCAAATAGGGCAAAGGTCTTATAGACATGCCATCTGTCAGGTGAAGGATGAAGGACAAGAATGGGAGATTGCAATGGTCCCGGACAGCGTTAATGCTGTGGCAGCACTGGCCAGACCACAGACCGCTGTCCACCTCAGACATCGGGAGAGAGAAGGACAAGCATCAAAAATCTATTCTCAGGGGAAATAAATACATTTTGCTCAGGGCTTCCATGTATTGGATCATGTCCATCCTTTCTGGTAACTAATCAGAAACATACCAAATATTGAATTTCAAAATGCACCCCATTTGTTTACTATAAGATAAATATTTGACTCAGTAGGATGTAACAGCGCTTTCAAAGATTTTAACAAAATTAAAAGTGATTCAGTTTAGAAATAATGTGCCAAAATTGTATCGGAGGAACTGTGTTAAATATACCATATCGTAGTTGACAACTTGCTCTCTCTCTTTTTCTTTCTCTCTGTCTGTCTCTTTCTCAGAATAGCATATTATTTGATGTCAAGGGTAATTGTAATTTTATGAATCACATAGTTTGAGCTACACTCAATGAGTGGCAAGGTGATGGTGATGACGAGGAGGAGGAGGAGGATGGAGGTAATGACGATGTCAGTGATAGCATGGACATTTAATATTTTGGCCAGTTTATTCACTGCTGCCCTTCATCTAAGCCCCAAACAGACTCTTAGTTTTTAATCTAGACAATCATCTTGTTAGATGGGCACTATTCCCCCAGTCTTACAAGTAGAGAAAACAAATCTGTCTTTGCTATCCAAGTCAGAATAGGACCCTCAAAGCACTCCAGTGAGTTCAGCTGTGTGTTCCCTTCTGTCTTCTTTGCCACATCTTCCTCTTCCTTAATCATGTTTTACTGTTTCAACTCTGTTATCAAATACACATTCACACAGTTCTCTTAGAAAAATTAAGTAGATCTGGAAAGATGACTCAGTGGCTAAGAGCAATGTCTGCTCTTTTAGAGGACCCAGGTTCAATTCCCAGCACCCACATGGTGGTTCACAACCATCTGTAACTCCACTTCCAGGGGGTCCAGCATCTTCTTTAGGTCTCCATAGATATCAGGCCATACAAGCAGTCCACAGACATGCGTGCCGTCCAGAAATGCTCACATAGAAAAAATAAAATTAAAGAAAAGAATAGGTGATGAATCTCCGTCGTCTCACTATGTATCCCCTTCTTTTCCTTCCTACATTTCTCTTTCCCCTTCAGACTGAAATCCTTTGTGGCCTTTGCTTGCATTATCTCTTGGAGCCATTTCTTCAGACCTCTACCCCAGCAACACATTGAGTCAGCTTTGTCTCATTGACCTCCAAGCTCTCACTTAACTTTTAACAGGGCACCCTGCCTGCTCTTCCTAGGCACCTTAACCCCTCGTGCCCCTTTAAACCTCCGTGGTGTTGTACTTCTTCCTCTTAAGATCATCTCCTCTGTAAAGCTTTGGAGTCTGATTACATCCTCTCGTGTATTCTCAGAACAGTCTTCACACTCGGGGGATTTAGTGAAGAAAGAATGAATGAATGAGGAATAGGTGAATGAATCACACGTCTGTTTGCAGTGTGTATTCAAAAACCACACTTGCATTGCTTTAACCACATATAATGAACCCTAACTGTCACGCATGCATGATAAACCATGGTGGTTAAAGTACCCAGAGTCTGAAATGCAGACTCTCCAATTTGGAAATGTTGGTTCTAATACCTTTTTTAAAAAAACCTTATTCAGGTTAAAGTTAACCTGTAGGATCAGTTTGTTCATCCAGTCAATGAGGCTATATGTTCCTTAGCAGTTCCCTTAGATTCCATTAGAAGATAATATTTAATGCCTATGAAACACACTGCTGAGTTCTTGACACAATGCCAAGTCTCTGAATGTTATAAGGCTTAACCTGATTCACACCTGAAATGCGTAAGGCACTAAAGATGAGCTGCTGACTGTGTAAATGCCATGAGAGTCGTCTGCTTGGTCCCACATGCCTGGGTTTAATCAACTCAAGATTGCTGAATGATCCCCTGGAACTCTTCGGGTAACTATTAATGTAGTCGGCATAAGTAGAAGAAAAATACCAACAGAATATTTCCTTCATAAAACTCAAAACATAATGAGGTGGAAATCAAGTTTTTGTTTTTGTTTTCTGCCAAGTACGTGAGAATTACCATTTATTTATGGTTTCTTTGGTGACTTGAAAGTACATGAGAGGGTTTGAGTTGTCTTGAAGTAAAGAAATGTGCTTAACTTTGTCTAATAAAGGTTTTCAATTTAACCATATTTAAGCTTTCCTTTCTCTCTGCCATTTATTTGGCCCTCCCTCCCTCCTTTATTCCTTCCCTCTGGACTTCCCATGGAGTCTTGCTTTGTACCCCAGGTTAGACTATGTACCCCAAGCTAACCTCAAGCTAAGTATTCCTCATTCAGCTTCACACATGCTGGAATTATAAGCATGTACCAATACACTCAACAAAACTTTCACCACTTTTTAAAAATTGCTTTGAAATTTGATTTCATTTTAGATTTTGTAGAACTGTTCTTTCAAAGTTCAGCTAAATTAGTTAAATCTTTGCAGTCATAACCTTAGGACTGGAAATGACTTGGTTAATTCAGTTCCTGCCACTAATGTATTTCTTTATGTGTGACAGTCTTTGATCCCTGTTTTCCTTGGGCTTCAGCCTACTCACCTATTAAGCAATTTCCTATTACTGTTTGCTGGAAGTCTCTGAATCCTCCCTCGTGCTCACAATTAGAACATCCTTCGCACAGACTTCTCCCACAGGATGCTTCCGAAACCTCCCAGACAAAGCTGTGGCTTTCAGTTCTGCATGAATGCTGCAATCGAGGAAGTATTTCTATACATGTGTACTATCTTCATTCCCTTTAAAGTTCATCAGTGCCTCCCATGACTGACAAGGATCACTCTAGGCTTGTGAGCCTGGTAGGAGAGGACAGAATGCACAGCACACAGGGCCTTTCCCATTCTTGCCAGGGCTTTCAGAATAAGACTTTGCATGTCATCTTTTAAAGGAACAGGATAAAAATCACCCTGTCACCATTTGCCCTTAGGTGGCTTTGACCCAGATCCATGGCAAACAGTAGCTAAGGAGACATTCGTGGCCTCATCTTTTTAACTGATCCTAAATAGGAAAATGATTTCATGATGTAAGTGAACCATAGACAATTTTCAGTTATTGATGACACTGAGGTGGACGGCAGAAGAGGCTGACAGCGCAGAGTTTTCTCTGATGGACGCCATTTGTCTGAGTGTTCTGCCATGCTCAACACTTTGCTAGGTGGCGTGGAAGGATGAATAGCACTTAGCCCTTGTCTTAGGGAAAGTCTCTGTGTAATGGTGAGGAAATATCTAAAAACTTGTGAGCCTGGTAGGAGAGGACAGAACGCACATCACACAGTAACAAAACCTTCTTGCCTTGGAGCCATCCTGCCCACTTTGGATTATTAAAGTTTAATACGACTTGTGCGATTGGTACAGTTGCCACTTATCAGCAGGTATCTGACATGCTGACAGCATTTCCTGACAAGTGTGCTCAATTATGTTCTCTCGAAACAGAGGGGGGAAATTGAAATGGAATCTTTTCTGTATTCAGGAAAGCTCATATTATGGTTGCCTTGTCGTTTCACTCAAGAAAGCTTGCTCCAGTACCCACTCCATGCTTAGCATGTTTGGCATTGTCTCTGCACCCCACCCTTGGAGAACTCACGTAGTGCACTGTGAATAGTTGAGGACCATGTCTTACAGAATTTTCTTGGACAGGGAAGATGGCTCGGCATTAAAAACACTTCCACAGAACCATAGTTCAAATCCCAGCATCCCTGTCAGGAATCAGTAGTTCACAACTAACTCTGACTCTAGGTCTAGTTAATCCAGTGCCCTCCTCTGGCTTACACACATACACACACACACACACACACACACGATCTAAATAAGTAATAAATAATTTTTTAAATCATTAATTTTATCTGTCACTTTATCTACAAGTACATTTCAAGCCCAGGGCAACTTTTTTGAGTATTTTTGTTTGGAGAGATCATTAGGGCATTCAGTGAATTCCTCTCAGAGCCAATGTCGAGGACAAGGAATGAGAGTCTGGGAACTCAAAATCTTGGCTTGTTATCCTCCTGTTGGAACTGTAGCGCTAGTTCTGTCTTCACACTAATGTATCCACGGGTCCAGTTCTTCAGTTACAGTTTCTTCTCAGAAAATTAACACATTTTCTAGTTGAGTAGATATGTAGAATGTTTGATGAAAGCACAGGTCCTTCTACAAGCACACATTGTCTATTGAAAATGCAGAAGTCACATATGCATGTTCTTAAATCTTTTAAATTAAAAGCATGTGTTCACCAAGAGGAGAGAGAGGAGACATAATGCACTTATATAATAAGAGCAGCAATAGTAATAGTAATAAAATTAACTGATTCCACCAAAGAGGGATAGATTGTTTTTCTTTGATAGATAACCAACTATAGGAAGATTGATACCAGTTTGCATTTTAACAAATGTCAGCTTGCTTCTACATTGCTTCTGCATTGGCTGTTGAACGTTGTAAAGTTGTAAAATGATCTATGGATAGGCCAACACAGATGAAAGAGATTATTTAAATTTGATTTGACTTAATGAGAATTTGCTCTGTCTGGGCCTGTTTTTAAAACTTGTCTCAGGATTTAACTATACCTGTCTGGAACTCTGTGTATATTTATAAAAATTACGAAGTGACTTGTCAAATATAATCAATTTAATGTCATCCATTTGTTAAACAGAAGTCTGTCTTTCATAAATACATCTGTGGTTTTAAGTTCTATAATTATCACAGTATTGCCCAAGGTTTAAGTATCAAATTTTGATTAATATATTAGTGAATTTTACCTATACATTTTTAAGGAAAGGAGCACAAATCGACAGTAATCTTAGCTATGTAAAGTTTTCAAAAATGCATTGCTGCCCCGTTTATAGTTTTAAAAAGGTATTAGTATTTATGTAATTAAATTAATTGACAAACTGATTTTAAATTCCTCTTTTTAGTTACTTTCCTCATTTCTGTGACAAGTACTTAAAAACAGCAAACTGAAAGAAGGGGTTGACTTATTCTGAGGGTAGGGCAGCCTTGCTCAGGAGACTGACACAGCTGGTCGTATTGCATCCATGTTTCAGGAATAGAACGAGACTGGTTGGTGCCCAGCTCTTTGCTTTTTTATTCATTCTAAGACCCAGTCCGTTGGATGGTTCTACCAATATTCAAAGTGGACCTCCTTTTTTCGGGTAAATCTTTCTGTAAATACCATTATAGACATATCCAAAAGTGTGCTCCCGTGGTGGCTCTAAATACCATCATGCTGACAATGGAGATTAACTGTCATGTGGTCCTGCATCAGCTGCATATCTGCAGGAGTCCTCTTCTGTTGGTTTGCTTGGTTCTGTCTAGAGTGACTGCTGGCCTAACTGGGGAACAGGTAAATGTTTCAAAACTTTTTATCCTATGTTTCTAGAACAGCAAAAGCATACAGATGTTCGGTTAGGTGAGCATAACATCCATTCTAAACAGCCATTTCTTTGTTTCCAAATGTAAATTTTGGGGATAACACATAGGTGCATTTCCTTTAACTCAATATGAGAGCCAGTCAGCAGAAAATATAGGTCACTGTGTAATAAACAAAGATAAATTGAACTAGGCCTGTATTTTCCTATTGCTTAGAAGTGTGTATGACTTGTGGAGTTGAATTTGTATTGCACATAGTATGCCTACATCCCTCCTTATATGATAAATACAATCCAATGGAGTGCTCAGAGCTTTTTAACAACACGGTTGTAATTCTGGCTCTGGTAGCATCATAGGAGTGCACAGTACATGGATGGCAAAGTTAGGAATGTGGTTGGCCACTAAGAAGCTTAACTGTGGCTTATACACAGATCTCATGTAAAACCTGTGTTTTTTACTGTTGTGTAATATTGATTCATGTTGGGTATTATATGGCACATCTGTGCGTGTTCAGCCAAAACATGGTCACAGAAGTGGCCACGGCAACAAAGAACTATGTCTTTGAGTGTATAGAGGAGTTATCATCCAATTCATATTGAGCAACATCCCAGACTTCACAGTGTTGGTTTCTTTCCTTGTCAGTCTTTTAGGAGGTTCAGGACTTGGGAGAGCACAGGCCATTGTCAGTTTGAGACAAGACATGTTGGTAAATTACCAGCACTTCCGTTTCCCTTGGGAAGGACCACACTCATGTTCTCTTTATTGGAGCCATTGCAAAGACCCAGTGACATGGCTCTTGATGGATGAAGTGCTCAGTCTGGTAGCTGATCTTCTCTTCACAGGAAGGATGGCTTTGGATTCACTTTTAAGAATCACAGAATATACACCATGGACTCTTACATTTTAAAAAAGAGTCTAATATAAAGCAGTTCCTTTTATTTAAGACAGAACTGTGTTCGTGGATAGAAAATGCTATGAGATGACTTTCCCTCTTTCAGAAGTCTTAGAAGGTGCCCTGTGTAAGGTTAAGGTTACTGCTTCATGTAGTTGAAGACTGTGACATCATTCAAGCCCTACAGTGGGTTGCAGAGAGGGGTGGCTTGCTTATTGCTTTTTTAGAGTTAATCCGGCAGTTGCAATAATTCACAGCAAGAATTCCATAATCTTGAGCTAACTTCAAGTGGCATGAACTTTTATTATCACTGGACTATCTCTATTCTTTCTTAAGCGCCTTTCTGAACATTTATAGTAAGTTCTTCATAACTCTGCTGGGTAATAAGTGTTTTTATTTTCTATGAAGGGAATTTTTCAAAGTTTAGTCCCTCAGCATAAATTTAAATGTAATGACACATTTCAAAACAGTTTCAAATTTGTACTTTTTAAAGATTTGTTTTTGTTTTAAGATATGTGTGTGTGTGTGTGTGTGTGTGTGTGTGTGTGTGTGTGTGTGTG